>JAMFTG010001449.1:50000-65140 GCA_023974075.1 Chaenocephalus aceratus | reverse complement strand
GGGGGCGGGACATCTCTAAGCAGGTCGACCAATCAGAACAGAGTGTGTGCTGCGTAACAGGCAGTATGAGAAAATGAAGAGCTTTTTCAACATTAAAGCCGCTTTTGAAACATGTTGCTAAGGAGGAGCAGTCGAGCGCTGCACCATCACAGTTGGATTCACCAAACAACAAACTTAAACAAATGTTAAGCTGCATTTCAAATGTTTTAAATCCAATCAGAAAGTTGTATTAGGCCCCGTCCACACAGAGACGAAAACGAACCGTAGTCGTTTGCAAAAAAGTCTTCCGTCCACACGGAAACGCTCGACCCGCTGGAGACGCTGTAGTACATAATAATAATAATAATAATAATAATAATAATAATAATGCATTACATTTTTTATTAGAGCGCTTTTACAAGTACACATTACACATATTAGACATGTAAGAGTCATTACGGGATTCGAACTGGAGTTCACCAACGCCCCTTGATCTGACGACTAACGCTCTAACCACTGCGCCAAAACCGCCCCGATATATGCCGGGCCTGTAAGTGGCGCTGTACTTCCGCCACAAAATACACCAAAAGCAGTGAAGAAGAAGACCTCTCCCCTCTTATGGTTATAGAGAACCGCAGTCCTAAAACCAGGAAGTGAGTCAGCATTTCTCCACTTCCTGTTCCCTCGTCTCAGAGCCAATGGGATCTCTCCGTAGGCTTTAGGAAACTATCTGAACTAAGGTCTGAGGTTGAGACGCATTGAAGAGACGGATCACGTTTTCTTCTACGACATTAAACCATCAGCAGCGACCCCACTGGTGATTTCTGAAGAGTGGACGTGTCTGAGAAACGATGGTTGTTACCAAGCGGCTGAATAGGACTACAGAAGTCGTGGAGGCCGTTGTACGTCATTACGCCGAACACGTGAACACTCCTCTAAGTTAGTTTCTGTTCTGCTTGAAAGCCAGTCCCTGCCTCCTGTAAAGTGTTCCAACGCTTCAACTCGTACCATCTAGAATCTGTGTGTTTGAATCTGGATCTTAAGTCGGCGTGACGTTGAAGCAGCGACCCTGCTGTAGCTCCTTTTATAGCAGGGGTGGGGAACCTCCGGCCTCCGGGCCAATTTGGTACGGCCCTCGAGGTAATTTATAAACAACCGCAAAAAAGAAAAAAATGTAAGAAATCTAGACCGCAAAAAAATTATGGGAAAGCGAGTGTTTTTCCTGGCCAATGTCAGGGTCCTTGAACACAACACGAGTCTAACGTGTCATCACGTGGTGTATGTCTCGACTGACAGGGGTGCAGTTCTGCCGGAGAGCACCAGAACGCCGCTCCGGCACTTCAGAAACTGCAGTAGTGGCGATCTGTCATTCTGATCAGACAGTCAATAACTTTGTTGTTATTAGCATCTGGTTAGCTAGCTATGCTAACGAATATAAGAAGCTTTTTCTACTACCAGTGAGGTAAAGGCCCATCTTTATATGATCATTATAGTTATAAAAAAACAAGAGAATAAAGTAAACAGGTGTAAAATACTATATGACAGTAAAAAAAAGTTGTTATTAATAAACAAGAATACAGTTTGAAAGGGAAGTGATTTGTAAAATATTCATAAAGACAAATAAATCTGCTTCCAGTTCTGTTTCATCTGGGTGTTGAGAGATGTATCCATAGAGCTCCTAATGTTGCTCTCAAAGTGCACCAGATTGATGCTTTCAACTTCAACATTTAAAAAAAAAATCTTCCAGGGGGAGCATGCCCCCGGACCCCCCTAGAGGAGGTTAGGTCCCCCCCCCCCACTTAAATCATGTTCACATGGATAGGAAACTAAATACTTGTGCACACATCTTGTGCCTGAATGAAATGAATGGGCTGTGATTTTAGTTTTTTTACGCAGAGGTCAATAATTTGTACGGCCCTCTGAGGATATTGTAAACATTGAAATGGCCCTTGAGAGGAAAAAGGTTCCCCACCCCTGCTTTATAGCATAACGTTAGCATTTTGCTTCTGGCGACTAGATTTATGATTCGATAAAAGTAGGGAAGACATGTGGAGATTATCCAGCTGAACAAAGCGTGATCCGTCTCTTACATGTGTCTGAACCACAGACCTGACTTCCAGCTATTTTCCTAAATCCTATGGAGACATTGCGTTTGTGTCGAAGGAACCGGAAGGAGTTTACTTCCGGGTTTTAGGACGCGTCACTGCGGTTCTCTATTCTCCTCGCTGGATTTAGCAACATGTAGTTCATGTAGTTCTCCAGGTCCACTTGTTGCTGATGGTTGTGGTCGAACATCTGTAGCATCTGGAGCACGAACGCAACCCTGTGATCCGCCATTGTTGTTGTTGTTGTTGGTGAAATACATCAGCAATGACGCGGGGGTGAGCAGCAGAGGTGGGGAGAGGCGGGGCTATGGCGTCATCGCTATCAGGATATGATCGTATAGGGCGTGCACACGGAGTCCGCAGACCTACCCACTTTGGGAGCCGTTATCAAAGTCCGGGCTCCGAATCCGCTTTTCCCTGTCGGCCTCGTGTGGACGAACCGTCTATACCAGGGGTGTCCAACTCAATTTCATCGCGGGCTACATTAGCATTATGGATGCACTCAAAGGGCCGGTGGTAACTATATAAATATATATATAAAATAACGTACTATATGACATTATTGCCTCTGAATTGGATTATTATCGGATAGGATAATAACTTAGTAATTAACTACGTCTGAAAGCAGAAGTCCAGGGCAAATAATTGCTAGTCTCTTCAGTTCGCATGTAACAAAACAAGATGCATTGTGGGACATGTAGTTTATGGGCAACCTGCTTCTGTAAAGTGGCATGTAACCGTATAATAAACGTGTTATATTCTTTGCAAGCTCTTGCGGGGCCTCATCAATTAAGTCGCGGGCCGGATTGGGCTCCCGGGCCTTGAGTTTGACACCCCTGGTCGATACGATAGAGAACTGTAGCGGATACGACCCGTTCCGTCTCCGTGTGGACGGGGCCTTAAAGCTCTCTCTCTTATCCCTGTTTTTCTAAATGCTTTGTTTACTTCTTTCTGTGGCGTCTCCAAAAAGGCTTCCACTGTATTTATTTAAATGTGGCTCGGACCCTCTTCCTATGTCGTCACATTGCATTATTTATTTTATACTCTTTATTATTCTATATATGTGGAACGTCTCATTTCTGTTTGTAATAAATAACCGTGTTTTATTTCAATTCTCTTTTTTGTGTTGTTTTCAACACCTGATATATCTTTCAATCCAATCAAAGGAAATGTACCGTCATCATGTCTGTTGCTTTTCTATTTTCCACCCAGTGGTGTTGAGTGTTTCAGGTGGGCTTCTTTTCTATTCTCCCGTCACATCTCGGTGTTCCCTCAGTCCTCTCTTTGTGTGTCCTTCCCTGCGTCCTGTCCCTCTTCAATTATTGTAATGAACCTTCCTCTAGTTGATTAGTTTATAGTTAAACTGAAGTATAGGGAAGACACTACAGGTAAATACAAAATGTACCTTACTCTCTCCTGGTGAGTAAAGGAGACATCTAAAGACCCAAAGCTACCAAATCATCTCCTAAATGTGGATTTTTTAAGACATTTATGGAAGAAAAACACATAAATAAATATATATTTAGCCTGTAGTGTCTCTCCTTGTACTGTAAGTATGTGTTGTTTGATTATACTGATCATTGAATGTCTCTAATTCACTCTTTCTGCCAGGATTTGATAAAAGGATTTGCTCAGACGTGGAGCAAAGGTGAAGAGGAAGTAGAGGAGGAAGAGGAGGAAGAGGATGAAGATACATCCGCAGAGACCGAGGAACCGTCGTCGAGTTTTGAGTCCACAGAGGGGCGGACAGAGGACACTCGGAGCGATGTAAGTCTGCAGAGACACTTCACATGTCCAATATGTCTTTATTATTATCGTGTTGACGTGATCGGATCTTTCCAGAAGCCTGAAGAGCTGCCGGAAGAATCCACACCTGAGCAGACAGGTGAGCGCTGCGAGAGAACATTACATATATACAACACACACAACACTTTAGATACAATAATAACAGACTTGTCTGATTTCCACAACAGCTGATATCACAGCGAAGCCCGACGGCACAAGTGAAGAAAAACCGGCCAATGGGACGACAGAAAGCAACTCCAGCAGCCAATCAGCAACCAGCAAAAAGGTTCAGTATGAGATCCTATTAACTAAAGAACAGCAGGTAGTTGTAGACATACTAGGCGCTGCGTTTAGTGAAATGTAACCATTTAAAACCGTCACCTTGGACTTTTCTGAGATGCTAATGGCTAAAGTATTTAGCAGATGAAATGACAGACTAATGTCCTCCTCCTCCTCCTCTCAGCTCTCTCTCTTCAGACGGCTCTCCTTCTCCAGGTCGAAGCAGAGCATCGACAGGGACCCGACCCCAGCAGGGAGCACCGTCAGCGGGGAGGCCGGGGCCAAAGGAGAGCCTCCCTCTGGAGCTCCTGAAGAACCAGAGGAAACACCGAGAAGTCAGAAGTCTGTTCCCTTCAGAAGCCCTCGCTCTGGAGCCTGCACCCTGCTGTGAGCCCGAGAAACAGCTCTCAGGGGTCCCCGACCTCACCCTGCTGTGAGCCCGAGAAACACCTCTCAGGGGTCCCCCACCTCACCCTGCTGTGGCCCCCGAGAAACAGCTCTCAGGGGTCCCCAACCTCACCCTGCTGTGAGCCCGAGAAACACCTCTCAGGGGTCCCCCACCTCACCCTGCTGTGGCCCCCGAGAAACAGCTCTCAGGGGTCCCCAACCTCACCCTGCTGTGAGCCCGAGAAAACACCTCTCAGGGGTCCCCCACCTCACCCTGCTGTGAGCCCGAGAAACAGCTCTCAGGGGTCCCCAACCTCGCCCTGCTGTCGAACAAGGTTCAAGTCCAAGGCTTCTATCGCCATGTGTCCAGAGCGACAGGTAGTTGTCCATGCAGACCTTAGGCTCCTCCCCCTCCAGCAGCAACACAATAAAACAGATGAAATAGTGCAGGTTGTTCCCTCCGAGGCGTTCAAAGGGAAGTGACAATAAATAACCGAGAGAGAGGGAACTGATTTGTGAAGACGAGGGCTCGCCGGGCCGTTTGCAAAGTCAACTCATGACGAAAGAGAGCGACAGCCATAAGCAACGCACTATTTAGAGCAGGGGTGTCGAACTCAATTTCACCACGGCCACGTCAGCATTATGGTTGCACTTACCGGTTGTAACTTTAAGACTATATAAAAATGCATATATAAATGTTATATATATAAAATAATGTTATTGCCTCTGCATTGGATTATTATCGGACAGGGTAATAACTTCATAATTAACTACGTCTGAAAGCAGAAGTCTCTTCAGTGAGAATGTCACAAAAAGAAAAAAGTGAAATCTTGAAATAAAAGTCTAATTCTGAGAAAAAAGTCAAATGAGAGATGCATTGTGGGACATGTAGTTTGTGTGCTTCTGTAAATCAGCCTGTAACCGTTCTTTGCAAGCTCTTGTGGGGCCGCATAAAATGAAGTCGCGGGCCGGATTTGGCCCCGGGCCTCGAGTTTGACACCCCTGATTTAGAGGAACGACGACACGTTGCACAAAGACGAGGAACAGTGCACGGAGAGTCTGTGTACAAGTGATGGGACTATGATGGATCGATAGTGTGCCGGGTGCAAACAGGTGGAGTTGATGACTCGTCCATCCTCATCAGATGTCTACGACGGGACGGTTAAATAAAATGACATTGTTTTAAGAGATAAGATCAGATCGGACTTTATTTATCCCGCAGGACATTGTTGTGTTGAGTTAGAACGATACTATAAACACAGCAGCGTGATAATGAAACTGTGCGGTAAAAAGATCCATTAAATAACTACACAGGAAACAGAACGTAAATGTAACATTTGTGATATTGGGCTATATAAATAAACATTGATTGATTGAGAACGCCGACACCTCCTCATCTCCACGCTCCCATGTTTTATTTTGTGTTGCCATAAGTTAGTCTCTCTGCGTTTCTGCGCTGGGCTAATGCTAATGCTAATAATGCTAATGCGAGGATAATAAAATGGCGGCTTCACAAAACTTGTTGGGAGTTTTACGGGGCGTGGTTTGCAATCCGCCCAGCCAATCAGAAATACAGCTCTTTTCTCACAAAAGAGCCGCTCGAAACCCCTAGTGGCAGATATACGTAATTGCACGTCATTATTGCACATGTTATCGAGCAGCGTTTTGTAATGATGGTAAAAAAACAACACCGCTATATAACATGTGCGATATTATTAACGTGCACTTACCTGCCTCTACGGGTTTCTGCACTCCTCGATACTACTAGAACAAGCGACGGACATCCTCTGAGGTTATAGTCGTCGCCCCGGGAAACGGTGTCTGAAGGGAACCTCCACTGAAAGCACGAGACACACGCATCAAAGCCTCGAGCTTACGCGGGTCATAAGCTGGCGTTGAAGTCCCTGCCCTGTGTGCACACCGCCCGTCGCTACACCGCGCGTGACTTTATTACGTTACGTGGATTTCTCCTTTAAGGATCTTATTTACGAAGAAAGCTTTATATTAGATGTTTTAATCAACCACTATCTCTTCACAAGTGACCTACAGCTGGGCGTCAACTCTCGTGTGGCACTTCCTACCTGAGCCTCCAGTGTGTGTGTGTGTGTGTGTGTGTGTGTGTGTGTGTATACTCGTATTTATTGTGACGTGGTCCATGAGCACATTTGCACTTTTCGATGTGATCTGTTTGACAGAGAGATGCATCGGTTTTATATCTGATACGATCTTCTCATCTCAACTGCTTTTTTTACCTGTTGGATTTTTGTGATATCAATAAAACCTTTCGATTCGGAGATGAACAGAAAACGCCTATTTCTTTACTAATAGCAGAGTTGTAAAGTAACTAACATTTACTCAAGTACTGTTCTTAAGTACAATGTTGAGGTACTTTACTTCACACTTCTACTCCTCTACAGTTCAGAGGTACATGGTGTACTTTCCCTCCACTACATGTATTAATACCTTCAGTTACTTCACAGATGAAGGATGTGAAATATAATCAAGTGTTGAATCAGACTTTAGTTCCACCTGGAGTGAATCCACCAGCTACCCTGCAGTCTACAAAGTACTTCAGACTAGCTGCACCTTCACCAGCTACCCTGCAGTCTACAAAGTACTTCAGACTAGCTGCACCTCCACCAGCTACCCTGCAGTCTACAAAGTACTTCAGACTAGCTGCACCTTCACCAGCTACCCTGCAGTCTACAAAGTACTTCAGACTAGCTGCACCTCCACCAGCTACCCTGCAGTCTACCAAGTACTTCAGACTAGCTGCACCTTCACCAGCTACCCTGCAGTCTACAAAGTACTTCAGACTAGCTGCACCTCCACCAGCTACCCTGCAGTCTACAAAGTACTTCAGACTAGCTGCACCTCCACCAGCTACCCTGCAGTCTACAAAGTACTTCAGACTAGCTGCACCTTCACCAGCTACCCTGCAGTCTACAAAGTACTTCAGACTAGCTGCACCTCCACCAGCTACCCTGCAGTCTACAAAGTACTTCAGACTAGCTGCACCTTCACCAGCTACCCTGCAGTCTACAAAGTACTTCAGACTAGCTGCACCTCCACCAGCTACCCTGCAGTCTACAAAGTACTTCAGACTAGCTGCACCTCCACCAGCTACCCTGCAGTTCTACAAAGTACTTCAGACTAGCTGCACCTCCACCAGCTACCCTGCAGTCTACAAAGTACTTCAGACTAGCTGCACCTCCACCAGCTACCCTGCAGTCTACAAAGTACTTCAGACTAGCTGCACCTCCACCAGCTACCCTGCAGTCTACAAAGTACTTCAGACTAGCTGCACCTTCACCAGCTACCCTGCAGTCTACAAAGTACTTCAGACTAGCTGCACCTCCACCAGCTACCCTGCAGTCTACAAAGTACTTCAGACTAGCTGCACCTCCACCAGCTACCCTGCAGTCTACAAAGTACTTCAGACTAGCTGCACCTTCACCAGCTACCCTGCAGTCTACAAAGTACTTCAGACTAGCTGCACCTCCACCAGCTACCCTGCAGTCTACAAAGTACTTCAGACTAGCTGCACCTCCACCAGCTACCCTGCAGTCTACAAAGTACTTCAGACTAGCTGCACCTCCACCAGCTACCCTGCAGTCTACAAAGTACTTCAGACTAGCTGCACCTTCACCAGCTACCCTGCAGTCTACAAAGTACTTCAGACTAGCTGCACCTCCACCAGCTACCCTGCAGTCTACAAAGTACTTCAGACTAGCTGCACCTTCACCAGCTCTGAGAACACTTTCATGATCAATCATTATAAAACATATCAGATATATATTATTCTGAAATGGACCAATCTGCACAACGACTACTTTCACTGTCTTTCACTATATTTTGATGAGAATACTTTCTACTTTCACTTGAGGAACATTTTGAATACTTTTACTGTAACAGAGTATTCCTACACTCTGGTACTTCTACTTTTACTCAAGTACTAGATCTGAGTACTTCTACACTTTTACTCAAGTACAATATCTGAGTACTTCTACTTTTACTCAAGTACAATATCTGAGTACTTCTACTTTTACTCAAGTACAAGATCTGAGTACTTCTACTTTTACTCAAGTACAAGATCTGAGTACTTCTACTTTTACTCAAGTACAAGATCTGAGTACTTCTACTTTTACTCAAGTACAACATCTGAGTACTTCTACTTTTACTCAAGTACAAGATCTGAGTACTTCTACTTTTACTCAAGTACAATATCTGAGTACTTCTACTTTTACTCAAGTACAAGATCTGAGTACTTCTACATTTACTCAAGTACAAGATCTGAGTACTTCTACTTTTACTCAAGAACAAGATCTGAGTACTTCTACTTTTACTCAAGTACAATATCTGAGTACTTCTACTTTTACTCAAGTACAAGATCTGAGTACTTCTACATTTACTCAAGTACAAGATCTGAGTACTTCTACTTTTACTCAAGTACAAGATCTGAGTTCTTCTACTTTTACTACAATATCTGAGTACTTCTACTTTGACTCAAGTACAAGATCTGAGTACTTCTACTTTTACTCAAGTACAAGACCTGAGTACTTCTACTTTTACTCAAGAACAAGATCTGAGTACTTCTACTTTTACTCAAGTACAATATCTGAGTACTTCTACTTTACTCAAGAACACGATCTGAGTACTTCTACTTTTACTAAAGTACAAGATCTGAGTACTTCTACTTTTACTCAAGTACAACATCTGAGTACTTCTACTTTTACTCAAGTACAAGAAAGCAGTACTTCTACTTTTACTCAAGTACAAGATCTGAGTACTTCTACATTTACTCAAGTACAAGATCTGAGTACTTCTACTTTTACTCAAGTACAAGATCTGAGTTCTTCTACTTTTACTACAATATCTGAGTACTTCTACCTTTACTCAAGTACCAGAATGTCAACAAAAGACCATTAAATAAACGTAGAAGAAGAAGAAGCTGTTGCTGACGGTCACATGTTCGTCTCAGATGTAAGTCTAAACCCTATATTTATCAATTCCTATCAAAGAAAACATTACATAGGTTATGTTTTAATGTCTTTCTACCTTTTTGGGTAAGTTTAAATCGAATAACCTCGAGTGGTGATTTAACGTTTAAAAGCAGTTCCGTGTTTCCACCACCAGGCGTCGCTCTCTGCTATTTCTTCTTCGTGGCTTTTTATTCCGGTCTTTGTTGACAGCCCGCAGGAAGCTGTGATTCACTTCAATCTCATTTATTCGTCTTCTTCTGACTAAAAAAACCTACTCTGCCGCAATTTACCCGCTCTACATGACAACAATGGAGGAATACAACAGCGGCAGCGAGGTTTGTCCCGTTGTATGCCAATAATTGTACTATTTTTATACATTTCGGTGGATATTAGCTGGCTTGGAGCGAGCTAGCAGCCTTAGATAGCCACTCCTAAAGATGATTTTTGAAGTATTTTGGTTTTAAAATCATTTTAAAACATTGTGTAGAATATCCAGAATGAGCTAAGACTTGGTTATAATGTTAGGTAGCAGGGTGCTGAAAGTGAGATCTGTACTAATTCTCTTTTAAATGATAGCTAGCTGTTGTAATATGTTTGTCAGTGATCCCTTAAATTAATTTATATAATAAAACACTGCTTTGTTTAACTAAAAGTCCTGAGAATGCTTAAAAACCATATGAAATGATAACCTTTATTGTCTGTGTGTCGTTGTCAGAGCTCTTTCCACTCGGAGGAGGCGGACGGCATCGTGAAAGAGGTAACGAACTATTGTGTTCAACCAGTATGTGTTGTTTCCTCTGGCTGAACCAGCACCCGGTGACTTCCTCATGACTGTTATCTCGTGCGTGTGCGTGTGTGTGCGTGTGTGTGTGTGCTTCTCTCAGTGTATCGAGGGGGTGGTGGGAAATGACGACTACAGCCAGAGTTTGGTGAACAAGTGGACGGCGGGCATCGTGGAGCGCTGCCTCACCCAGCTGGTGAAACAGGGGAAACCCTACAAGTACATCGGTACGTGGAGCATGTCCGTGTCCACGCTGCACGGTCACACATGTAGATATCACCATGACACCGGCCCGTCCACACGACAGCTTCAAAACAAGCTTGGAGCTGGGCGTGTCTGAAGCTCGACCAACAACCAATCGCATGGATCTCCCGCCCCTGACAGCGGTTTGATTGGCTAGAGCTCGTCCTGGCGTATGATTTGATTGGCTGACGCTTCCACCGAAAGCTTCAGAAGCTTCAAAAGTTGAACATCGCTCAACTTTTGCAGCCGCCAGGAAAGCTCCGCTCCGCTTCCCACAATGCAGTTCGGCGAAAAGCGACGTCTGCCCATTCAAAGTGAACGGGCAGACGCGTTGGAAACCGTTTCTGAAGCTGTCGAAGCCGTAGTGCGGACGGGCGTTATCTAATGGGAGATACAGGGTCCCGTGGTTCACTAACGTCAGTCTGAAGCATCCTCTGTGCTCCAGTCAGTCTGAAGCATCCTCTGTGCTCCAGTCTGCCTGAAGCATCCTCTGTGCTCCAGTCTGCCTGAAGCATCCTCTGTGCTCCAGTCAGTCTGAAGCATCCTCTGTGCTCCAGTCTGCCTGAAGCATCCTCTGTGCTCCAGTCTGCCTGAAGCATCCTCTGTGCTCCAGACAGCCTGAAGCATCCTCTGTGCTCCAGTCAGTCTGAAGCATCCTCTGTGCTACAGTCTGCCTGAAGCATCCTCTGTGCTCCAGACAGCCTGAAGCATCCTCTGTGCTCCAGACAGCCTGAAGCATCCTCTGTGCTCCAGTCTGCCTGAAGCATCCTCTGTGCTCCAGTCTGCCTGAAGCATCCTCTGTGCTCCAGACAGCCTGAAGCATCCTCTGTGCTCCAGTCAGTCTGAAGCATCCTCTGTGCTACAGTCTGCCTGAAGCATCCTCTGTGCTCCAGACAGCCTGAAGCATCCTCTGTGCTCCAGTCTGCCTGAAGCATCCTCTGTGCTCCAGTCTGCCTGAAGCATCCTCTGTGCTCCAGTCTGCCTGAAGCATCCTCTGTGCTCCAGTCAGTCCTCTCAGTGAACACAGAGCTACAGATCAGACGCTGAAGGCTTTGAGCAGCTCTCGTATCGTACGCTGCAGCGTCAAACATGTAGATATATATATTTAATATGTATATATGTTCATTTCTTATTTTCAAAGTCAGTACATCATTTAGATTTGATCTTTAATTGTATTAACCTTTCATCTGTTCTTCTTCTCACCCGTTGCCGTTTCCACGCCTGAAGTTCCCCACGATATGAATAAAGCTCTTATCTCAAAGGAGACACGTCGTGCTTTTCCGGTTGTCGCCCGCCCCCCCGTGTTACGAAGGTTTTTCTGCATGTGAACGTCTGCAGAGTCAAAACCTCAAAGTGCACCCTGCAGCGAGTAAAGCTCTGACTCAGAGACGACCTCCCAGAACGCCTCGTTGGAACTATTTCACCTTCTTCCATGTTCTTCCTGGGTGCTGTGTCGTGGAAGCACCAGTAGCCACGCCCAGAACTATGACGCGATAGCCGTTACGTTAAGCCCCCGCTGATTGGTCCAAATTGACCAATCCACGACTTCCTCACACACTCAGTGCAGGCAGCTCTGCATCTCCTCCCGGGCTGCAGGCTGATGACAGACCGTTGGGATCGCGGCGACATCCTCACAGCGTTCATCAGCCTTTCTCTTTCTCGATATCAAGCCACACTTATTGGTTTTACTTCGGCTGTGACTTTGTGTGTGCTCAGGGTGAGTATCGCTAAACAAGGAAACCACACCTCCACGGAGCTCAGCGCGACCCACAACGTCCCGACTGGTCCCGACCAATCGGAGAGAGTGAATAATCCAATCCAATCCACTTTATTATATCACAATGAACATAACATTATAATAAAATATAATATTACACGAATAGATAAAGAAAAAGCACACATAAGAATAAACACAAGGCACATAGAGGCTGTGGACAGACAGTGAAAAGCATCCAGACAGGTGAGACACAGCTCAGACTGGCTGGCTGGGAGGCGAGGGGAAAGAGGCGGGACTTAAAAGCTTCAAGAGTGGGCGACAATTTAACACGAGTGGGGGGGGTCGCTCCAAAGC
Source organism: Chaenocephalus aceratus (assembly GCA_023974075.1). NCBI lineage: Eukaryota > Metazoa > Chordata > Actinopteri > Perciformes > Channichthyidae > Chaenocephalus > Chaenocephalus aceratus. Next base: position 52,528 of record JAMFTG010001449.1, on the reverse strand, counting down.
CTGGGCGCTAGTGGAATAATCTCCTCTGTGGGACGTTTCCTCTCCGCCGGTCCGACAGCAGATGATTATTCTTCCTGTCTTTGTGTCTCCTCTCAGTGACGTGTGCAGTGATGCAGAAAACCGGCGCCGGGCTCCACACGGCCAACTCCTGCTACTGGGACACCACCATGGACGGTAGGCCATTTGGATTTCAGATTTAGTCTTTAGAAGAAAATTAGTTTTAGTCCTTTTTATCTTTCATAGTTTCAGTCAAAATGTTTCCTCTCTTTAAACGAATCCGGTTAAATACAAGTGTAGTGTTGAAACTCGTAAAGCAACATTTCACACTCTCGACACTTTACTTGTGTAATAGAGTGACGTGTGCAGATTCCCAACTTTTCAACCAATGACAGGGATGCATTTTGACAGACGGACATTTGGGGGAAATGTCCTGCTTTTCGAATGTCCGATAGTCCACCATTAACACCTCAGTCCCGTCTCGTCAACGAAAACAAAATATACATTTCGAGTTGCCCCTCTGAAGCCCCTCGCTTTGACATCTGAAGCCTCACGAACGTCAGTTGTTTATCTGTATAAATGTATTTCTACGGTCTGAGTCGAGGCTTCGATAACTTGAAGGGCTTAAAAACTGTCCCTCGACGGCGTCTCTGACCGGTTGCCCATCACTGCCGTGGGAAGTGTAGTCTTTTGTCCTCCGGTTGACTACAGATCAGGTGGCCGTCTCTAACACTAACCTTCATGTCCTTGTTTGTCTCCGCAGGAAGCAGCACGGTGAGGTGGGAGAACCGCACCATGTACTGCGTGGTCAGCGTGTTTGCTGTGGCCATCGCATAGGACACACACACACACACACACCAGAGTGCAGTGCGTTCCTGTGAACAGCAGGGGGCGACAGAGTGCCATGTGTCCACCTCTAAAGGAACATCTGCAGAAGCCCAGCTGAGTCCTCCAGATGCATGCACTCATCAGCAGCTGTTAGCATTCTTCTTCTTCTGTGTTTTCTGATGTTTGTTGTCATGGCAACAAGAGAGAGATTTAGTACACAGGTTCTGCTTCTGGAACACGAAGACATTTATGAGCGCTTTGCCGAGTTCAGTCATGTATCTGAAATGAATAAAGTCACACACACTTCAAGAGAAACGGCTTGTTTATTTATCCACGGTGTTGGGCCACTTTTCAGATTCACTTATGTACAGTAAATACTCGGGTACTTCAGTACAATATTCAGTTACTTGTGTGAATATATTTGAAGCATAAAATACATTTCTTTGAGTTAAAACGTCAGACACGATCACACGGTGCCACCGGAAGTTATCCATTCCAAGAGTCTGTTCACGAAATGCAGTTGAGACGTGTTTAAAGGAAAGCAGCACGAAAGCAGGAACACGCGGTGCCGCTTCACTTCCTGGTTGTCTGCGTGCTCTGAAGCCGCTTCAATGCCTTGCTCCAGGGCTCTCCGTCATCATTCAGAGGCGAGAGACGCGCGTCCTCCTCGCCGGAAAGAGAAGGCAGGTTTTGAAACGAGCAGAAAAAGCTGAAGTAGCAAAAGGAGAAGGATGTAATGTGGAAAACGCCGCGGGGTGTTTCCTCCTCGGTTTGAGCAACGTCTTCCGTGGCGACACGTCGACTCGCGAGGAGACGTGGCAGGAGGTCAGAAGTTCTCCTTGTTGAAGATGAACTGGACGTCGCCCTCGGTGTGAGACAGACTCTGCTTCTCCAGAGACTTCCCCAGCTGGGGGGGGCCGCACAGAAACACCCCCACTTTGGTCCTGGGGACACAGAGGTTAAAGCAGCAGTCAGGGGGGAGGAGTCACGACTTCTCAGACACTCAAAGGGAACTTTAGGAAAAGAAGCAAATGAAATGTTGAAAGTAATCAGTGTTCTTTCAAGACCAAGTGTGTGAGGAAGGATGTGTGATTAAGAGCACCGTGACTCACTGCTTGAGGCAGATGATAGCTATGAGATGAACATGATGACTCAGCCTCTATGGAGAGAGACATCAAGCATGCTCATTTCTGACGTGGAGCTACTCTGAAGTACACATTGATACTGCTTTCTAGTCCTCCATCTTGTGACTGTGTGACTCCCTCTCTTGATATCAGCATGTGAAGGACACTGTGAAGGAACTAGTCTCTGTATGTGATGACTCCTTCCATGTGAAGGACACTGTGAAGGAACTAGTCTCTGTATGTGATGACTCCTTCTATGTGAAGGACACTGAAGGAACTAGTCTCTGTATGTGATGACTGCCTCTCTTGATATCAGCGTGTGAAGGACACTGTGAAGGAACTAGTCTCTGTATGTGATGACTCCCTCCCTCTGGAGAGGATCACAGACACGCGGACCCTGTATGTGATGACTCCCTTCTGGAGAGGGTCACAGACACGCGGACCCTGTATGTGATGACTCCCTTCTGGAGAGGGTCACAGACACATGGATCCTGTATGTGATGACTCCCTCTGGAGAGGGTCACAGACACATGGATCCTGTATGTGATGACTCCCTTCTGGAGAGGGTCACAGACACAT
>JAMFTG010001449.1:0-45000 GCA_023974075.1 Chaenocephalus aceratus | reverse complement strand
GGTAAAAGTAGAAGCACTGACTAAACTTCTTTACTCAAGTTGAAGTAGTAGAAAGTACAGGTATTTGAGTTCAACATGTGAGAAGTAGAAAGTACAGGTATTTGAGTTCAACATGAGAGAAGTAGAAAGTACAGGTATTTGTGTTCAACATGTAAGAAGTAGAAAGTACAGGTATTTGAGTTCAACATGTGAGAAGTAGAAAGTACAGGTATTTGAGTTCAACATGTGAGAAGTAGAAAGTACAGGTATTTGAGTTCAACATGTAAGAAGTAGAAAGTACAGGTATTTGAGTTCAACATGTAAGAAGTAGAAAGTACAGGTATTTGAGTTCAACATGTAAGAAGTAGAAAGTACAGGTATTTGAGTTCAACATGTGAGAAGTAGAAAGTACAGGTATTTGAGTTCAACATGTAAGAAGTAGAAAGTACAGGTATTTGAGTTCAACATGTAAGAAGTAGAAAGTACAGGTATTTGAGTTCAACATGTGAGAAGTAGAAAGTACAGGTATTTGGGTTCAACATGTAAGAAGTAGAAAGTACAGGTATTTGAGTTCAACATGTGAGAAGTAGAAAGTACAGGTATTTGGGTTCAACATGTAAGAAGTAGAAAGTACAGGTATTTGGGTTCAACATGTAAGAAGTAGAAAGTACAGGTATTGGGTTCAACATGTAAGAAGTAGAAAGTACAGGTATTTGAGTTCAACATGTGAGAAGTAGAAAGTACAGGTATTTGAGTTCAACATGTGAGAAGTAGAAAGTACAGGTATTTGAGTTCAACATGTAAGAAGTAGAAAGTACAGGTATTTGAGTTCAACATGTGAGAAGTAGAAAGTACAGGTATTTGAGTTCAACATGAGAGAAGTAGAAAGTACAGGTATTTGAGTTCAACATGAGAGAAGTAGAAAGTACAGGTATTTGAGTTCAACATGTGAGAAGTAGAAAGTACAGGTATTTGAGTTCAACATGTAAGAAGTAGAAAGTACAGGTATTTGAGTTCAACATGAGAGAAGTAGAAAGTACAGGTATTTGTGTTCAACATGTGAGAAGTAGAAAGTACAGGTATTTTGAGTTCAACATGTAAGAAGTAGAAAGTACAGGTATTTGAGTTCAACATGTAAGAAGTAGAAAGTACAGGTATTTGGGTTCAACATGTGAGAAGTAGAAAGTACAGGTATTTGAGTTCAACATGTGAGAAGTAGAAAGTACAGGTATTTGAGTTCAACATGAGAGAAGTAGAAAGTACAGGTATTTGTGTTCAACATGTGAGAAGTAGAAAGTACAGGTATTTGAGTTCAACATGTAAGAAGTAGAAAGTACAGGTATTTGAGTTCAACATGTGAGAAGTAGAAAGTACAGGTATTTGAGTTCAACATGTGAGAAGTAGAAAGTACAGGTATTTGAGTTCAACATGTGAGAAGTAGAAAGTACAGGTATTTGAGTTCAACATGTAAGAAGTAGAAAGTACAGGTATTTGAGTTCAACATGTAAGAAGTAGAAAGTACAGGTATTTGGGTTCAACATGTGAGAAGTAGAAAGTACAGGTATTTGAGTTCAACATGAGAGAAGTAGAAAGTACAGGTATTTGGGTTCAACATGTAAGAAGTAGAAAGTACAGGTATTTGAGTTCAACATGTAAGAAGTAGAAAGTACAGGTATTTGGGTTCAACATGTAAGAAGTAGAAAGTACAGGTATTTGAGTTCAACATGTGAGAAGTAGAAAGTACAGGTATTTGAGTTCAACATGTAAGAAGTAGAAAGTACAGGTATTTGAGTTCAACATGTGAGAAGTAGAAAGTAGTGGAGTAAAGTACTGATACCAGAAAGATGTACTTAAGTACAGTAACAAAGTATTTGTCTCCTCCCACCTTCTTGGTGAAGACGTCCTGGTTGTTCTGGATGCGTTTGTACCACACAGACTTCAGGATGGAGGCGAAAGGAGTCACTCCGATGCCCGCCCCCACCAGCATCACCACCTCGTACCCAAACACGTCCTCGCTGGCCGTGCCGAACGGGCCGTCGATCGCCAGCCTGGGAACACAGAAACATATCCATCATCACAGGGACCGAGGCCCTTTTAGATAACGTTCATCCGTGTAAACATGCAGGCAAAGGTCCTGCAATAGACGCAGACTTCCTGAGCCCTTCCAGCCTCCCAATGAACCGCTCAGAGCAGCTCCTCAGCGGCTGCCTTCAGAGCTAATCGCAGCACTTTCTATCCCCCCCCCCCCCCCCCGCTGGTCGTACTTGGGCAGCTTCCAGGCGTCCTGCGGCTGCGTCTTGTCCCCGGCGCAGGCCTCGTGCAGCGCCTCCGTCCAGTCCCCCACGATGCGGATGTGGGCGCTGAAGTAGTCCTCCTCGGGGGCGGAGGTCAGCGTGAAGGGGTGCCACTCCAGCCTGGAGACGGAGGGGCACTGAATGAACACGTACTGCCCCACCTCCATGTGGAAGCCCTTCCTCTTCATCTGCAGCTCCAGGGTCTTCGAGGGGTGCATCACCACCTGGGGGGGGGGGGGGGGTATGGGGGGTTCGTCAATTCTAAAATTCTAAAAGACAACTCAAGTGTTTTATAGAGTTTTTTTCTCTGTTGCTTTACAGGCATTCATGTAAACACACACACACACACACACACACACACACACTCACACACAGTCTCACACACACACACACACACACACACACACACTCACACACAGTCTCACACACACACACACACACACACACACACACACACACACACACACACACACACACACACACACACACACACACACACACACACACACACACACACACCTTGGTGATGACGACCTTCTGGTGGGAGCGGTAGAAGCGAACGATCCTCTCACACACGTACAGGATCATCGGGCCCAGGACCCACTTCCACGTCTGGAGACATGCGAATATTTTAATATACAAATATATATATATAAGAATACAAATAAAAATACAGAAGGAACTCAGCCGGCATTTTATTAAACCTAAAACGACACTTTCAACAAACCGCCACGCAGCCCGTGACACGCCTTTCCGCCGCGGTCCCCTCACACGAAGCCACTGCATTCTTTGAGTGGGTTACACATACAACGGAGTATTTCCCATGAGCCCTTGCAGCTCACCTGCGGGGGGTTTCCTGCGAACCTGGGAACAGCACAGGTGGATCCGTTGTCGCTGCCCCACTCCTCGAACCTGGAGGAGCACTCCTCCGGGTCGTTGGTCCTCAGGCTGTCGAAGGTCTGTCCCCGCACGATGCGCCTGCGCAGTGCACACACACTCACCTCAACACGTGGAAAACAATAATACAAGAAAAGGAAACAAGAGAATTCTGATACTTAAGCAGAAATGTATTGATAATATTTGCTTTCATGATGTCCCCGTGTGTTTCCTGTAGTTACCTAATCGCTCTCTTTACTGTTAGTGTACCGTTGTATTATTGTGCTGCGGGTTTGTTGTATCTTTGTAACTCGGACACAGCTATTTCCTTCAGGATGAATAAAGTCCTTTCTTATCTTAAATTGATAAACAAAAATATTATTGACTTGCATATAATCAAATGATCTCCCTAATTACATCTGAAAGGGGGGGGGGAGTTTACACTTATTTAATCCTCATTATATTAACTACGCCAATCCTCCCAGGTGAGGATCAACAGGCGTTCTCCTACCCAGCGCCGTGGACCACCAGCCCGATGAAGAAGATGATGAAGAGGTGGTGTGTGTACCAGAACACCTCGAAGTAGGAGCGGCGGATCACCTCCATGGAGGACGTGATGATGAGGATGAGAGCCAGCGTAATGGCGACGCCCGTCACCCCAGCGATGGAGGTGAACAACACGAAGGTGGGGCTCTGCAGAAACACACGATTTAGCCGAGAGTACACACATCCTGTACTCAAGTAGAAGTACACACATCCTGTACTCAAGTAGAAGTACTCACATCCTGTACTCAAGTAGAAGTACACACATCCTGTACTCAAGTAGAAGTACACACATCCTTTACTCAAGTAGAAGTACACACATCCCTTACTCAAGTAGAAGTACACACATCCTTTACTCAAGTAGAAGTACACACATCCTGTACTCAAGTAGAAGTACACACATCCTGTACTCAAGTAGAAGTACACACATCCTTTACTCAAGTAGAAGTACACACATCCTGTACTCAAGTAGAAGTACACACATCCTTTACTCAAGTAGAAGTACACACATCCTTTACTCAAGTAGAAGTACACACATCCTTTACTCAAGTAGAAGTACACACATCCTTTACTCAAGTAGAAGTACACACATCCTGTACTCAGATAGAAGTACACACATCCTTTACTCAAGTAGAAGTACACACTCCTTTACTCAAGTAGAAGTACACACATCCTTTACTCAAGTAGAAGTACACACATCCTGTACTCAGATAGAAGTACACACATCCTGTACTCAAGTAGAAGTACACACATCATGTACTCAAGTAGAAGTACACACATCCTGTACTCAAGTAGAAGTACACACATCCTTTACTCAAGTACAGATACTCGTGTTTAAAAATACTCTGGTAAAAGTAGAAGTACTGACTAAACTTCTTTACTCAAGTAAAAGTAAAGAACTTTAAATGTACTTCAGTAAACAATACCCATAACTAGCAACTGTTTTAAAGTAGATACACTACATACTGATACACCTGAACATCAGCAGGAGAGGACTCTTAAAGTAGAGACACTACATACTGATATACACCTGAACATCAGCAGGAGAGGACTCTTTAAAGTAGAGACACTACATACTGATATACACCTGAACATCAGCAGGAGAGGACTCTTTAAAGTAGAGACACTACATACTGATATACACCTGAACATCAGCAGGAGAGGACTCTTTAAAGTAGAGACACTACATACTGATATACACCTGAACATCAGCAGGAGAGGACTCTTTAAAGTAGAGACACTACATACTGATATACACCTGAACATCAGCAGGAGAGGACTCTTTAAAGTAGAGACACTACATACTGATATACACCTGAACATCAGCAGGAGAGGACTCTTTAAAGTAGAGACACTACATACTGATATACACCTGAACATCAGCAGGAGAGGACTCTTTAAAGTAGAGACACTACATACTGATATACACCTGAACATCAGCAGGAGAGGACTCTTTAAAGTAGAGACACTACATACTGATATACACCTGAACATCAGCAGGAGAGGACTCTTTAAAGTAGAGACACTACATACTGATATACACCTGAACATCAGCAGGAGAGGACTCTTTAAAGTAGAGACACTACATACTGATATACACCTGAACATCAGCAGGAGATACACCTGAACATCAGCAGGAGAGGACTCTTTAAAGGAGAGGACTCTTTAAAGTAGAGACACTGATATACACCTGATCATCAGCAGGAGAGGACTCTTTAAAGTAGAGACATTACAGACTGATTTTAAACGATAATAATGAGACGCCCAGCTTCATATTTAATGTTTTGCGGACACAGAAGATCCAACGCCTCCTTCTTTGTGCTTTTAACTCAACTGCATGGGAGATGAACAAAGGAAAGAGGAAGTGGCTGACCTCAGGTCTGAGGACAGAGGAAGCGGCTGACCTCAGGTCTGAGGACAGAGGAAGCGTGTTGGATGAAGTGATAATATGTGTTGTGGTGATGGAGCAGCAGGGGTTTCACAGATTTGAGCAACAGAGGACTTTTGGTTCTGGCTCGGAGACAGACGATGGGTAATAGCAGTGGAAGCATCAGGTGACGGGCTGCTGGTGGAGGACTCCCCCCGATCTGAGTCCTCAGACCCTCTGTCCTTAAACCCTCTGTCCTCAGACCCTCTGTCCTTAGACCCTCTGTCCTCAGACCCTCTGTCCTTAGACCCTCTGTCCTTAGACCCTCTGTCCTCAGACCCTCTGTCCTTAGACCCTCTGTCCTCAGACCCTCTGTCCTTAGACCCTCTGTCCTTAGATCCTCTGTCCTCAGACCCTCTGTCCTTAGACCCTCACATCGTACAAGGAAACACTTCCAGAGAAACCCCACAGTTTAAGGGAACATGGAGAAACCTCAGGGAGAGCAGCAGAGGAGGGATCCCTCTCCAGGACGGACAGACTGCCGTAGATACCGTGTGTAAATCCAAGAGATAATACATTTGCAACATAGGGTGTTATAATACACACACAAGTGTATCCATTAGTGAGGAAGCAAGGGGAGACACTAAGGAGCAAACCGATAGGGAAGGAGAGGAGGAGAGGAGGAAGCAAGACAGGAAATAAAAGACTTCTTCCTGCGTGTCTCCTCACCGTGTCGTTGGTCCTGATGGGGTTCAGGAAGGAGGCGTTGTCTCCAGAGCCGATCTCTGATAGGACGAAGGGCAGGAGGCTGCTGTTCCTGTTCAGCTGAGCGTCCATGAAGTACTCAAAGTTGAACAGGTGGGCGATGATGTGCACGGCTGCAGGAGGAGAGGGGCTTTAGACAGACTGAATGTACCCCAGTGGGTCTGAGAGTTCAGGGGTGAACATAGAGGCCCTTCCCCTGAGCAAGAGCCACAGACCCTAAGAGACCTCTGTCTAGCTGCTGGCTTGTCAGTCATGTCTACTTGGTGATTTGGCGTCTCTTTGGTATCGATCTCAGTGTGTGTCTCTTTGCCGTCTCTACGTGACTCTCGAGTGTGTGTGTTTCTGATTCCCAGTACTGATATATTACCCGTGTGGAAGGCGATCATGTAAGCCACCATTTTGTGGAAGGTGATGTTTCGATCCAGCTGTCGGGCTGCGGTGCGGCTGCAGCACTGAGAACACACACACAGAAAAACAATATTGAAATGATGACGCCACGTGCTGCACATTGGATGTATCGATCGAGACGCGTGTTTACCTGGATGGTTCCTCTCAGGAAGGACAGCAGGTTCCTGCACACCGGCAGCAGGATGAGCATGCAGTTAAAGTTCAGACAGGCAGCTGGAGCACGAGCCCACGAGAGAGCATGCTGAGGGGAAACGTGTAATCAGATTACTTTACACAGAGAGGGCGAAGTACACACACCCTGTACTCAAGTAGAAGTACACACTCGTGTTTAAAATACTCTGGTAAAAGTAGAAGTACTGACTCTTTATCAAGTGAAAGTAAAGAACTTTGAAGTGTACTTTAGTAAAAAGTACCCATAGCTAGCAGCTGCTTTAAAGAGTACCTGACCTCCCTTTATATTAATAGAACAATAATGAGAGAGAAGTAGAAAGTACAGGTATTTGAGTTCAACATGTGAGAAGTAGAAAGTACAGGTATTTGAGTTCAACATGAGAGAAGTAGAAAGTACAGGTATTTGAGTTCAACATGTAAGAAGTAGAAAGTACAGGTATTTGAGTTCAACATGTGAGAAGTAGAAAGTACAGGTATTTGTGTTCAACATGAGAGAAGTAGAAAGTACAGGTATTTGAGTTCAACATGTGAGAAGTAGAAAGTACAGGTATTTGGGTTCAACATGTAAGAAGTAGAAAGTACAGGTATTTGAGTTCAACATGTAAGAAGTAGAAAGTACAGGTATTTGGGTTCAACATGTGAGAAGTAGAAAGTACAGGTATTTGAGTTCAACATGTAAGCAGTAGAAAGTACAGGTATTTGGGTTCAACATGTGAGAAGTAGAAAGTACAGGTATTTGAGTTCAACATGAGAGAAGTAGAAAGTACAGGTATTTGAGTTCAACATGTAAGAAGTAGAAAGTACAGGTATTTGAGTTCAACATGTGAGAAGTAGAAAGTACAGGTATTTGTGTTCAACATGAGAGAAGTAGAAAGTACAGGTATTTGAGTTCAACATGTGAGAAGTAGAAAGTACAGGTATTTGGGTTCAACATGTAAGAAGTAGAAAGTACAGGTATTTGAGTTCAACATGTAAGAAGTAGAAAGTACAGGTATTTGGGTTCAACATGTGAGAAGTAGAAAGTACAGGTATTTGAGTTCAACATGTAAGCAGTAGAAAGTACAGGTATTTGGGTTCAACATGTGAGAAGTAGAAAGTACAGGTATTTGAGTTCAACATGTAAGAAGTAGAAAGTACAGGTATTTGGGTTCAACATGTGAGAAGTAGAAAGTACAGGTATTTGAGTTCAACATGTAAGAAGTAGAAAGTACAGGTATTTGAGTTCAACATGTAAGAAGTAGAAAGTACAGGTATTTGGGTTCAACATGTGAGAAGTAGAAAGTACAGGTATTTGAGTTCAACATGTAAGAAGTAGAAAGTACAGGTATTTGGGTTCAACATGTGAGAAGTAGAAAGTACAGGTATTTGAGTTCAACATGTAAGAAGTAGAAAGTACAGGTATTTGAGTTCAACATGTAAGAAGTAGAAAGTACAGGTATTTGGGTTCAACATGTAAGAAGTAGAAAGTACAGGTATTTGTGTTCAACATGTGAGAAGTAGAAAGTACAGGTATTTGGGTTCAACATGAGAGAAGTAGAAAGTACAGGTATTTGAGTTCAACATGTGAGAAGTGGAAAGTACAGGTATTTGAGTTCAACATGTAAGAAGTAGAAAGTACAGGTATTTGAGTTCAACATGTAAGAAGTAGAAAGTACAGGTATTTGAGTTCAACATGTGAGAAGTAGAAAGTACAGGTATTTGGGTTCAACATGAGAGAAGTAGAAAGTACAGGTATTTGAGTTCAACATGTGAGAAGTGGAAAGTACAGGTATTTGAGTTCAACATGTAAGAAGTAGAAAGTACAGGTATTTGAGTTCAACATGTGAGAAGTAGAAAGTACAGGTATTTGAGTTCAACATGTGAGAAGTGGAAAGTACAGGTATTTGAGTTCAACATGTAAGAAGTAGAAAGTACAGGTATTTGAGTTCAACATGTAAGAAGTAGAAAGTACAGGTATTTGAGTTCAACATGTGAGAAGTAGAAAGTACAGGTATTTGTGTTCAACATGTAAGAAGTCAAAGTAAAAGTTATCAGAAAAGTACGTAGTGTAGTAAAGTACTGGTACCAGAAACATGTACTTAAGTACAGTAACGAATCTTTGTACTCCACTACTTCCCAGCTCTGACTTTATAGCACTCTCTGATCCATAACAAGAACACTTGCTCGTTGCCTTCCTGCAGAGGTCCATTGGTATTTATGGAAAGGCATTTAACAAAGTGCTGTTTCACTTCTGCTCTCAGGCAGCTGTGGCTCTGCTCAGGTGTGGAGAGAGAGGAAGAGAAGTTACTGTGGACGTGTTTTAGAGATGAATCACCTGATAAAACCCAATGCACACCCAGCATGCAAACACTGTGGTGTAAACCGTAAGGAAACCTAAAATACACCGGGGAAACACCTGTGTATTGTTTCTGCCTATTGTACCACAGTTGTATTGTAAGTACACCTTATATCAAATGTCCCCACACCACGCCGCTCCTCCGCTCCCTCCACTGGCTTCCGGTAACTGCTAGAATCCACTTCAAGACCCTGGTGCTTGCGTACCATGCTGCGAATGGATCTGGCCCTTCCTACATCCAGGACATGGTTAAACCGTGCACCCCAGCACGTGCACTCCGCTCTGCATCAGCCAGACGACTCGCTGCACCCTCGCTGCACCCTCGCTGCACCCTCGCTGCACCCTCGCTGCACCCTCGCTGCGAGGGGGACCCAAGTTCCCATCAGCAGAAACACGTGGGTTTGCTATCCTGGCTCCAAGATGGTGGAACGAGCTCCCATTGACATCAGGACAGCAGAAAGCTCACACACCTTCCAGACTGAAGACTCATCTCTCTCGACTCCACCTCGAGGATAGAACTACTAACAAAGCACTTATATACTAACAAAGGACTGGCTCCTCTAAAGCCAGCTGAGTAGCACTTGAAATGTTTGGCTCTATGAAACCTGATGTACTTTATGATTCTGTTTTCTTCAAGGTTGTGTCTTCCTGGTCGCTTTGGATTAAAGCCTCAGCTACATGCGATGTAATGTAATGTCAGGCTGTAAATGCATCACATGGACGTCTGCTCCCTAAATGAACTTTACTTCATGGCACTTTTGAAAGAAACCCCTCTAAAGGGTGACTGACCCCCAGCAGGACTCGGGTGTAGAACCAGCGCTCCAGCAGGAAGGCCATGTAGGAATGCACAAACAGGAAGGCGTTGATCCCCAGCCACACCAGCTGGAGACACAGGAAACACCTTTTCATTTAAAATAATACATTTAATACATTTTGTAGATTTTACAGAAAATAAAATAAATTCTAAATAAATATATTAAATATGAATGAATGTTTAAATGAGTCAATACAGTTCAATTAAATTAATTAAACAGTATGAAATAAATATCACCTAAAATCACAAAACATATTTTTCTTAATATTAAATACCCTAATCTATTTATAAACATTTATTTTAATAGTTATTCTCTCGCCTCATTAATGATAGTTGAAAAGTAATTTCAGAGTAATATTTATTTATTTATAATGTATTTAAATGTCATTCCCTACATTAGTAAAGTCATATAAAAAGCCCCAAAAATAAGCTTTAAATCAGATTATATATAAATCCGATTCCACAAATGGTTGTTTTTAATAAACACATGAATATAAAAACATCAATGCTTTTAACAAACTGATTCAACAGGATATAAATGCAGAGAATACCGGAAGAAAAAAAAAATTATATTTAAAAAACAGATTTACTCACAATAACAAAAATGGAGAGTCCCTCATTGGCAGCGAAGTTCCCCATGATGGGCGATCGACTGAGTTCAGAAAGGGGAAGCAGGAGTGAGTGAGAGGAGAGAGAGAGAGAGCTTTTATAAAGTGAGATACGGAAGTGCCTCCAAACCCTGCGTCTCTTTAATTATTCATAACGCTGAGAGGCTCCTAATCTAAAGTCTGAAGGACTTAATCAGAGGCAGGCAAATAAGGAACAATAAGGAACCAGAAGGAGCCAGAAGGAGCAATAAGGAACTTTACTTCAATTAAAATGCTTCCTCCACCTTGATTGTATCTAGGCAGATTAGTCACTTTATACAGTCAAGGATCTGTGTGTGTGTGTGTGTGTGTGTGTGTGTGTGTGTGTGTGTGTGGTGGGGGGGGGTGTGTGTGGTGTGTATGTGTGTGTGTGTGTGTGTGGGGGGGGGGTGTGTGTGGTGTGTATGTGTGTGTGTGTGTGGGGGTGTGTGTGTGTGTGTGTGTGTGTGTGTGTGTGTGTGTGTGTGTGTGTGTGTGTGTAACCAGGTGGCCATTTAGGAGGAAGCGGCATATTTGTACATGTGAAGTAAGACAGAAAATTTATTTCTACACACTTCCTGTTTCAAGATGAACACAAATGGACACATCTGCACGTGCACACACACACACACACACGCACACACACGCACACACACACACACACACACACGCACACACATATCGCTGCTCCAGAAATGTCCAGGGATTAATTTGATTGTTTCCGAAGCGGCTGTTGAGCAAGTGATGAGAACATGTCCGCTGCACCGCGGCTCTATGCTTTCAGCACGATGACATGATCCAACTTTCACTCCGGATTAAAGTCCATGAGATCACCGCGGGGTTAACGCTGCGTCCCATCAGAGCGGTGTTTACCTGGAGGTCTGACGGCACGATTCGTATCTACTGCCTTCAGAAGTCACGACAAGATCCTTCATGCGACACGTCACGAACGCTTACTCCAGCGCTCTGCCTGGATGAATCCATCTGGATCCACCTGTTCCTACTTCGTAGTGACTTCATTTGATAACTATAGTTACAGGTTGCTTTAAACACGAGTCAGAAGCACGTATTTAACCGTACATTAAAACCATGACCTCGACACTGAGGCCCTGAGCTGCTGCTGTGCGCGTGAGAGACGCGGTACTGCCACCTAGCAGCTCCTCTGAACTCCATGCATTCATGTCTCAAGGCCTCTGGTCTCTTTCCTGTTGGGACCACAGACTGTATATATAAATATATATATATATAAATATATATATGTATAAATATATATATTTATATATGGGACTCGTTGGTCTGGTTATTATGATGTAATGACACAGTAGTTCTGAGCAAGAGGAACGACGTGTCTGCAAACATCCAACTGACGATGCTCTCCAAGGAAAGTTCAATTCATATTGGACGTTAACACACAGTGCATGTATTGAATATTAATGTGTGTTTGGTTTTGTGTGTGCGTGTGTTTGGTTTTGTGTGTGTGTGTTTGGTTTTGTGTGTGTGTGTGGTTTTGTGTGTGTGCATGTGTGTGTTTAGTTTTGTGTGTGTGCGTGTTTGGTTTTGTGTGTGTGCGTGTGTTGGTTTTGTGTGTGTGGTGTGTTTGGTTTTGTGTGTTTGTGTGTTTGGTTTTGTGTGTGTGTGTGTGTGTGTTTGGTTTTGTGTGTGTGTGTGTGTTTGGTTTTGTGTGCGTGTGCATGTGTTTGGTTTTGTGTGTGTGTGTGTTTGGTTTTGTGTGTGTGTGCGTGTGTTTGGTTTTGTGTGTTTGGTTTTGTGTGTGTGTGTGGTTTTGTGTGTGTGCATGTGTGTGTTTAGTTTTGTGTGTGTGCGTGTGTGTTTGGTTTTGTGTGTGTGTGTGTGTTTGGTTTTGTGTGTTTGGTTTTGTGTGTTTGTGTGTTTGGTTTTGTGTGTTTGGTTTTGTGTGTGTGTGTGTTTGGTTTTGTGCGTGTGTGTGGTTTTGTGTGTGTGTGTTTGGTTGTGTGTGTGTGTGTGTTTGGTTTTGTGTGTGTGTGTTTGGTTTTGTGTGCGTGTGTGCGTGTGTTTGGTTTTGTGTGTGTGCGTGTGTTTGGTGTTGTGTGTGTGTGTGTGTTTGGTTTTGTCTGTTTGGTTTTGTGTGTCTGTGTGTGTGTGTATTTAAAGGACAGTGCACATTAACCCACATTGCTGTAAGCGAGCCAGTGTTAGCGAGCAGGCTAGTTGTCAACTGTTGTCCTGGCAACAAGACTAGAGAATAAAAACATAATTAAATAGAGTCCAACAATAGAGAGGAACAGACAGATGAAATATCATCACAGTTTAGTTGGGCCTTGGTCTTTGCATGGACATAAATGACAGTGTCATCAGCGTGCGCCTCACATCCAGTGCACGCTGAGGGCAAGTCATTTATATAAAGGCTGAATAGAAGTGGGCCCAGGATAGATCCCTGGGGTACACCCAGTTAATTCCTCAGGGGTGGTGATGTCTCGCCACTCACCCTCACACACTGACCTCTGTCCGACAGATAGGAGCGCGTCCAGTCTCTTGCACTGGGTGAGAAATTAAAATAGGACATGTTGTGAATGAGCACTTGATGATTGACTGTATCAAAAGCTTTCTCAAGATCTAAGAAGAGTGCTCCAACAATGCCTCCTTTGTCCATTTTTGATTTAATATTTTCCACAAGGAAACACTTTGCGGTCTCGGTGGAATGCTTGGCTCGGAAGCCGAATTGCATGGGGTGTAGTGTGAAAGCACTACTGTGAAGATGGCCAGTCAATTGCTCAGCTCCACGTTCCTCAGAGACCTTAGACATGACGGGTAAAACACTGATGGGCCTATCGCTGGTCGCATCAGTCGTGTCCCCGGATTTGTGGACTGGCACAACAATGGCTAACGTCCAGTCTTTTGGGAATGTTCCCTCCCTAGAAGAGGTGTTCGTTGTGTTGGTAAGTGTCCCTGTGAGGGTGGTGGCATGTTTGAATCCAGTCCACGAGTGTCTTTAGATTTGGAATTGTTTAAAGAAGAAATTATGTGTATGTGTGTGTTTGGCTTGTGTGTGTGTGTTTGGCTTTGTGTGTGTGTGTGTGTGTGTGTTTGGTTTTGTGTGTGTGTGTTTGGTTTTGTGTGTGTGTGTGTGTGTTGGTTTTGTGTGTGTGCGTGTGTTTGGTTTTGTGTGTGTGTTTGGTTTTGTGCGTGTGTTTGGTTGTGTGTGTGTGTTTGGTTTTGTGTGTGTGCGTGTGTTTGGTTTGTATGTGTGTGTTTTTTTGTGTGTGTGTATGTGTGCGTGTGTGTATGCGTGTGTTTGTTTTTGTGTGTGTGTGTGTGTTTGGTTTTGTGTGTGTGTTTGGTATTGTGTGTGTTTGTGTGTGTCTGGGTGTGTGTGTGTGTTTGGTTTTGTGTGTGCGTGCATGCGTGTGTGTGTGTGTGTGTGATTGGGGGAAATACATTATTCATTCTACACACACAGGGTTGAAGTTAATGGCAGAGTGACACATACGAGATGTGACAGAATGAGTCCAATACTGATACAATACACACACACACACACACACACCACACACACACACACACACACACACACACACACACACACACACACACACACACACACACACACACACACACACAGACAGACAGACAGACAGACAGACAGACAGACAGACAGACAGACAGACAGACAGACAGACAGACCCAAACACACAAAACCAAACACACACACACACAAACACACAAAACAAAACACACGCACACAAACACACACACACCACACACACACACACACACACACACACGCCTCCTGACGGCTCCCCTACTGGAGGAAGACCAGTATACTGTCATTACATAAAACACACACACACACACGCACCTCAGTATCAGAATCAGATGTATTACCAGGTAGTTAGTTACACACGGCACGTACATAAAAGTAACACACACACCACACACACACACACACACACACACACACACACACGTATGTGCAGTATGAATCAGTTGCTTTTGGTCAACGGCCCTTCAATGATCTGTAATCTTAAAAGAAAATGCAGTTTATTTTACTTTAATGATCAGTAACTTCAAAACTTCGTATCGAGCAGCGTTTAGTGCCGTGTGCAGAGGGTGAGGGCGATCGGTCTGGATTCATATGGTCACCCAGTCAGTGCAGATTGCGTCACCAAGCAGCAGTCAGGCCCAGGCTGAGCTCCTGCCTATCCTCAGTGATCAGAGGAAAGGTAGCCTCTCTGCTGAGCGATGCAACGAGTGCTGCGTGCGCACTGCAAAGGTCACGAAAGGCTGAATGCAGATCTGCTCTCCTAATCTTGAGGAAGGGGATTACAGCTGGGGCATGGCCGCTGTGGCCGCGCCTCCAGCACACTTCATAACAACAACGTGCTGCTTTCTGCTGTGTGTGTGACTGACCCGTGTTCGGTCCTGCCTTCAGACGCACCGGCCTTCCTAGTAGAGAGTGAGAGAGCATGTGAGGAGGCATGCTCGTGCGTGTGTTCGATGTCTCAACGACTCACAAAGTCAGGCTTTCAAGAGAGAGAGAGACAAGAGAGAGGGACTAAAGGGCGACAGTATGTGGAAACAAGTCTGTTAGCTAAGCGTAGTCCATGGTAAATAATAATTGTAATGTTTTGCTGACATTAAAGGTGGGGTAGGTGAGTCTGAGAAACCGGCTCGAGATACACTTGTTTGTTATATTCCATGGAATGCTCTTAACGTCCGATAGCAATGAATATCTGAAGTGCTTTGAAGCCGAAGCGCTGTAAAAAGCTCGACCAATCATCTGAGCCGGCTAAAGTACCTGGACGGCCTACCTGCCTGTCAGCCTTCCCTCGGGGCACACACTTATCTCGTGCCCTCATTGGTCATGTGCGCGTTCGTGTGCGTTGGAGGAGGGGCTCTGTGAGGAAGGGGCAGATTTGTTCCGGCTGTGTATTTTCAAATTCTAGCGATCTCGAGCCGGTTTCTCAAACTTACCCACCTTTAATATCTTCACAGAAAATTCAGAGACTTTTCATTTCACTCCTCTTCTAGCTGACATTTAATAAATGCAGGTACATTTTTAGCAGCTACTAAACCAGGTGTCCCTCCCCCCGGTGCCAGGACCAACAGATCCATAGGCTCCGCAGCCCTGACCCTGTGCAGTCTGCCATGCTGTCCATTGAAAGCCAGTTGGCTAGAAAGCTGGACTTCAAGGACTTGATCAGTGCCTGTGCCTGTAGGGAGGCTAGGCGCTGCATGGCTCTTGGGCTCGTGGTAACTGATAAAGGGCGAGGGTAACGATAGTGGATCACTACACACCAGATGCATGATGAGAGAAAGACTGAGAACAGGTGATAGGCTCTGACTTAGCGCCATCAGGCCTTTTCACTTCCACTTCCGTGTTGTTGTCCGTTTACACTTTAATACCCGCTTATTTGGTAGTTGGTACTGTATGTATATTAATAAAAAAATCTGCTGCTTATGTTATTTTTTTTGTTATAGCATTTTATAAATGATAATATTGGTGTTAATGTTCACTTTATTTTAATTTAAGAGGTCATGTATATTTAAGTTATATTTATTTTGATTTATGAATGTTCCATTCAAACATGTTATTAAAAAGGCATGTACATCGTAACAGATGACTATTGAGGTCTGTCAGTGTCAGTAAATATTGTGCGGTTAGTTTTGGACGACAAGATGGATGCAAGCCTGTACAGGTAGGGTTATTTAAAGCATCAATGAGTGGTTGGGTTCTGGAGGTGTGGTTACAGGCAGCATTGTGATTGGTTGGCGTGGCCTGGGCCTGGTGGCGGGGCCCAATGTCATATCTTTTCATGGGGCCCAAAATCCCTGGTGGCACCCCTGCACACACCTCACACACACCTCACACACACCTCACACACACTCATTTAGAGGCTTCAAATGTCTGCAGCGTGTCAGGTGTCTTCAACATATTACACGGAGAGAGAGAAAACAGACGTGAAATGGATCGACGGTGCTTCAACCTGGATCTTTTGGTCTGAGTCATGTTCCCCACGAGGGATCCTCCCTAATGCCACTGAAAGTACACGTTTTATGCCATTTCCACCCAAAAATACTGCATAAAAGTACATTTTTAAAATTGTAATAATAAGAATTCATTTCATTATATTCTGTCTTTGTTGAACAAGGACCATACAAGTTATTATGTATTAAGTTATTACAAGTTATTATGTTTAAATATATGTTTTATTTTTGTGACATTTTAAGGGAATCTTTCCAACTTGATATAATAACGGTTTGGTGTTGTGCAAATGTAAACACAGTATAAGAGATTTGAATGTAATGTACTACAAAGAACAATGAAACACAAATACATACAAATTGAAAATACAAGAAGGATCTGATTGATGTATAAAAAAGTGCAGTTTTACAGATGTGCAAAGACTCGCTGTATGAGGAAGAGTGTGTCGTGCCCAGAGATATAGTGACAGAGAACATATAGTGTCTTTAAATATTTTATACTTTAACGTTATTGGACAGCTTTAGTGTACAAAAAGGCACTTTAACTTGTTTGTTTCGTAGTGTTTCGGGCAGCTGTGTGCAAAGGTTAACCGTAGTGTTTGAATATGCAGCTCTTCCATAAGTCTTGTTGTTTTGACACACACACACACACACACACACTTGAGCAGCCTGGTCACCTCTGGATGAATCATGCAGAGGACGATGCCCTGCAGCTAATTCGAGTCATGCTGGTCTCGTCGGTTAACCATCAGCGAGGAGACGGCTCATCGTACAGATCTGCTGCAGGCCCGGCGTTATTATACAGAACATATTAAAACATTAACAGCACCAAGTTGTGGTCAAATATCTACATTGTTGGGGTTTTTTTCAGCGGTTTCAAGCAATGTGGAGGCTGGAACTCCCCGAAACACACTTTTATGAAATATAAATACATTTGTATTATTATTACACATTTTTAACCCATTGCTTGATGTACAGGTGATTATATTGTATATGTATTTAATGTTGTGTTTATTTCTTTAATTTTCTCTTAAAGACGGTATAATTCCTTTTTTGTATATTTTGTATAATATTATAAACACTGTATTATTATAATAATAATCCTTATATTTTATTATAGCGCTTTATCAAAGACTCTCAAAGCGCTTTACAAATACACATTACACATACAGATCATCCATGTAACGGTCATCGACTGTGGACCCAAGGACTCAACGGCCTGACGCAGCGGGGCGGGAGCGGGTTTCCCAACGCCCCCTTGATCTGATGATCAAACGCACAGACCACTGTGTGTGTGTGTGTGTGTGTGTGTGTGTGTGTGTGTGTGTGTTACTTTTATGTACGTGCCGTGTGTAACTACCTGGTAATACATCTGATTCTGATACTGAGGTGCGTGCGTGCGTGCGTGTGTGTGTGCGCGCGTGTGTTTATGTAATGACAGTACTGGTCTTCCTCCAGGAGGCGGGTCTTCAGGGGGGGTCCTGAGCTCCAGCTGGTGTTAAAACTCGGGACCAGGTGGAGGAAAATCTGCAGAGGAGGAGGAGGGGGCGGTGGTAGAAAACACAGAGACATTGAACGCACCACGAACAGCGGCTCATCTCAGGCAGCGACCCGGAATACCGGCACCATCTCCCGGTGTTTGTCCCGGATCTCTCTGCTGCACGAGACTCTGAAGAAGCTTGCACGCGCCTCGCCAGGTAAGAATGATTTCAGTCTGACGGTAACCCCTCGTGCACAGCTGTGTGTTTTTATGAGTTCAGTTCAATTAACAAAACGACATGAAGTTGTATTCCATCTAAACGCGGACTATCTTTCTGTTGCGTTATCGACGAGAGACTTTCCAAACTTTTCCCTTTTATTGAATCTTTCAAACCGGCTAGATGTTAGGAGAAGCTGCGCTCTACTCTCTGCCCTAAACCCTCTCTATGAAGCTTTTGATTGGCTGTCGCTGTGTCTGCGGACAGGTTCAGTGGTGAGAAATGTCCATCTAGTCCAGGGTGATCTATAACAATCCAATGCATATGATATCCACGACTCTTCATTAAAACCAAGACGAGATGTGGTATGCAGACTCGGCTTTGGACTATACAGATTATAACTGTTTTTAAAGGGTTAATTAAGTGGTTTATCGAAAAATTGAAAAGTTGTGTTTTTAAAGTAAAACAATATATAATGTTAGTCTCTTAAAGGATTACAAGTTGCACATCCTCACTTTGGGAACTTAGATGAGGTTTTTATTCAAACAACTAACTAAGTACATAACCATTGCATGTATGTGTAAAAATAAGGACAAGACTGCTTTTGTTGACTGTAAGTAGACTGGAATTATTGCTGAAGCATATTGACAAATGTAAACAGAAAAAACAAATGCAAAAATAGATATAATGTAATTTAGTGACGTCATAAAGGTTTGTTAACTGTATTGTTATCTGATCTGATAATCAGCTGTTCTGTCAACTGTAAAGCATGAACTCTTAAGTGCCATAATAAAGTTTAACTACCATAAATACTTCAGTACTGACCATTTCAAAACTCCATATACTAGCTTTAATGTATATCCACAACCAGGGTTTGTCAGCAAAGCATTCTGGGAACTGTAGTTGATTAATGCTGATTAAAATATTCGTATTAAACAGTAAAAGTACTAAAAATGTATCAAATCAAACTATAATCAGTTTTGGTGGTGGTTTAAATATTTCTAATGTCATAAATAATGTAGCTTAAACATTTCTCCCTTTTTACTAAATTGAATCTTAATCATGAACTTTTCTTGACGTTCTCATTAAAAAATGATACCAAACTTAATCACAATTAGCACAACAATAATTGAGTGATATCTGTTAGATTATTCTTCATTTTTTGAACCCCCTTCGTCGTCTGTTAAACCAGATAAGAGCTGGGCCAGCAGACCACGCCTCGAACATGATGACACGCTTTCTGTGCCTCCTTCACATCTGTAACGGTAGATGAAGATAAAGAGGGTTGTTCTGCATCGCTTTCACTCTCAGATCATATCCACGACTGTCACCATCGTCTCGCCTCCTGTAACGGCGTCATATCTCCTTTGAGCATGTGTTGTGTGGAATATCTGGATCTGAAGCGATCAGAGGAACAGGCTCAGCTAGAAATGTACATGTTGTGCACATCTGGACTTCGTAGATTTAATGCAGCACCAGGCCTAATTTTCAAAGCTCAGTTGGTCGTTTGAAGTCAGGCCGTGCAGAATAATTATAATCCAGTGGGCAGTTTCCTGTTCTCCTGCAGCTTTAGCAGAAGCTATAATTACATTAGAATTCCAGCACTCGAAAAGCATGACATCTAAGAGGACATATCCTGCTGACTTTCAGGCTCATATCTTGTGTCTCTACTTTAAAGAGTCCTCTCCTGCTGATGTTCAGGTGTATATCAGTGTGTACTGTCTCTACTTTAAAGAGTCCTCTCCTGCTGATGTTCAGGTGTATATCAGTATGTAGTGTCTCTACTTTAAAGAGTCCTCTCCTGCTGATGTTCAGGTGTATATCAGTATGTAGTGTCTCTACTTTAAAGAGTCCTCTCCTGCTGATGTTCAGGTGTATATCAGTATGTAGTGTCTCTACTTTAAAGAGTCCTCTCCTGCTGATGTTCAGGTGTATATCAGTATGTAGTGTCTCTACTTTAAAGAGTCCTCTCCTGCTGATGTTCAGGTGTATATCAGTAGGTAGTGTCTCTACTTTAAAGAGTCCTCTCCTGCTGATGTTCAGGTGTATATCAGTATGTAGTGTCTCTACTTTAAAGAGTCCTCTCCTGCTGATGTTCAGGTGTATATCAGTAGGTAGTGTCTCTACTTTAAAGAGTCCTCTCCTGCTGATGTCAGGGTGTATATCAGTATGTAGTGTCTCTACTTTAAAGAGTCCTCTCCTGCTGATGTTCAGGTTGTATATCCGTATGTAGTGTCTCTACTTTAAAGAGTCCTCTCCTGCTGATGTTCAGGTGTATATCAGTAGGGTAGTGTCTCTACTTTAAAGAGTCCCCTCTCCTGCTGATGTTCAGGTGTATTATCAGTATGTAGTGTCTCTACTTTAAAAGAGTCCCTTTCCTGCTGATGTTCAGGTTGTATATCAGTATGTAGTGTCTCTACTTTAAAGAGTCCTCTCCTCTGGTGTTCAGGTGTATATCAGTATGTAGTGTCTCTACTTTAAAGAGTCCTCTCCTGCTGATGTTCAGGTGTATATCAGTATGTAGTGTCTCTACTTTAAAGAGTCCTCTGCTGCTGATGTTCAGGTGTATATCAGTATGTAGTGTCTCTACTTTAAAGAGTCCTCTCCTGCTGATGTTCAGGTGTATATCAGTATGTAGTGTCTCTACTTTAAAGAGTCCTCTCCTGCTGATGTTCAGGTGTATATCAGTATGTAGTGTCTCTACTTTAAAGAGTCCTCTCCTGCTGATGTTCAGGTGTATATCAGTATGTAGTGGTCTCTACTTTAAAGAGTCCTCTCCTGCTGATGTTCAGGTGTATATCAGTTTGTAGTGTCTCTACTTTAAAGAGTCCTCTGCTGCTGATGTTCAGGTGTATATCAGTATGTAGTGTCTCTACTTTAAAGAGTCCTCTCCTGCTGATGTTCAGGTGTATATCAGTATGTAGTGTCTCTACTTTAAAGAGTCCTCTCCTGCTGATGTTCAGGTGTATATCAGTATGTAGTGTCTCTACTTTAAAGAGTCCTCTCCTGCTGATGTTCAGGTGTATATCAGTAGGTAGTGTCTCTACTTTAAAGAGTCCTCTCCTGCTGATGTTCAGGTGTATATCAGTATGTAGTGTCTCTACTTTAAAGAGTCCTCTCCTGCTGATGTTCAGGTGTAAATCAGTATGTAGTGTCTCTACTTTAAAGAGTCCTCTCCTGCTGATGTTCAGGTGTATATCAGTATGTAGTGTCTCTACTTTAAAGAGTCCTCTCCTGCTGATGTTCAGGTGTATATCAGTATGTAGTGTCTCTACTTTAAAGAGTTCTCTCCTGCTGATGTTCAGGTGTATATCAGTATGTAGCGTCTCTTCTTTAAAGAGTCCTCTCCTGCTGATGTTCAGGTGTATATCAGTATGTAGTGTCTCTACTTTAAAGAGTCCTCTCCTGCTGATGTTCAGGTGTATATCAGTATGTAGTGTCTCTACTTTAAAGAGTCCTCTCCTGCTGATGTTCAGGTGTATATCAGTATGTAGTGTCTCTACTTTAAAGAGTCCTCTCCAGCTGATGTTCAGGTGTATATCAGTATGTAGTGTCTCTACTTTAAAGAGTCCTCTCCAGCTGATGTTCAGGTGTATATCAGTATGTAGCGTCTCTACTTTAAAGAGTCCTCTCCTGCTGATGTTCAGGTGTATATCAGTATGTAGTGTCTCTACTTTAAAGAGTCCTCTCCTGTTGATGTTCAGGTGTATATCAGTATGTAGTGTCTCTACTTTAAAGAGTCCTCTCTGTTGATGTTCAGGTGTATATCAGTATGTAGTGTCCTCTACTTTAAAGAGTCCTCTCCTGCTGATGTTCAGGTGTATGTCAGTATGTAGTGTCTCTACTTTAAAGAGTCCTCTCCTGCTGATGTTCAGGTGTATATCAGTATGTAGCGTCTCTTCTTTAAAGAGTCCTCTCCTGCTGATGTTCAGGTGTATATCAGTATGTAGTGTCTCTACTTTAAAGAGTCCTCTCCTGCTGATGTTCAGTGTATATCAGTATGTAGTGTCTCTACTTTAAAGAGTCCTCTCCTGCTGATGTTCAGGTGTATATCAGTATGTAGTGTCTCTACTTTAAAGAGTCCTCTCCTGCTGATGTTCAGGTGTATATCAGTATGTAGTGTCTCTACTTTAAAGAGTCCTCTCCTGCTGATGTTCAGGTGTATATCAGTATGTAGTGTCTCTACTTTAAAGAGTCCTCTCCTGCTGATGTTCAGGTGTATATCAGTATGTAGTGTCTCTACTTTAAAGAGTCCTCTCCAGCTGATGTTCAGGTGTATATCAGTATGTAGTGTCTCTACTTTAAAGAGTCCTCTCCAGCTGATGTTCAGGTGTATATCAGTATGTAGCGTCTCTACTTTAAAGAGTCCTCTCCTGCTGATGTTCAGGTGTATATCAGTATGTAGTGTCTCTACTTTAAAGAGTCCTCTCCTGTTGATGTTCAGGTGTATATCAGTATGTAGTGTCTCTACTTTAAAGAGTCCTCTCCTGTTGATGTTCAGGTGTATATCAGTATGTAGTGTCTCTACTTTAAAGAGTCCTCTCCTGCTGATGTTCAGGTGTATGTCAGTATGTAGTGTCTCTACTTTAAAGAGTCCTCTCCTGCTGATGTTCAGGTGTATATCAGTATGTAGCGTCTCTTCTTTAAAGAGTCCTCTCCTGCTGATGTTCAGGTGTATATCAGTATGTAGTGTCTCTACTTTAAAGAGTCCTCTCCTGCTGATGTTCAGGTGTATATCAGTATGTAGTGTCTCTACTTTAAAGAGTCCTCTCCTGCTGATGTTCAGGTGTATATCAGTATGTAGTGTCTCTACTTTAAAGAGTCCTCTCCTGCTGATGTTCAGGTGTATATCAGTATGTAGTGTCTCTACTTTAAAGAGTCCTCTCCTGCTGATGTTCAGGTGTATATCAGTATGTAGTGTCTCTACTTTAAAGAGTCCTCTCCTGCTGATGTTCAGGTGTATATCAGTATGTAGTGTCTCTACTTTAAAGAGTCCTCTCCTGCTGATGTCCAGGTGTATATCAGTATGTAGTGTCTCTACTTTAAAGAGTCCTCTCCTGCTGATGTTCAGGTGTATATCAGTATGTAGTGTCTCTACTTTAAAGAGTCCTCTCCTGCTGATGTTCAGGTGTATATCAGTATGTAGTGTCTCTACTTTAAAGAGTCCTCTCCTGCTGATGTTCAGGTGTATATCAGTATGTAGTGTCTCTACTTTAAAGAGTCCTCTCCTGCTGATGTTCAGGTGTATATCAGTATGTAGCGTCTCTACTTTAAAGAGTCCTCTCTTGATGTTCAGTCTGCTCTGATTGGTCCGCCCATGCCGCTGCAGAAGGATCTGAGGGTCTTCTCTCTGCACAGTACTGCTCTGTTAGAACTGGCAGCGTCACATCGTAGGCTACTTCCTGTCTGCTCAACACTGGAGCGTGAAATCCGTTTAGCACGTGCATCGAGTCCTGCGCGGCTCATCATGTGACACGTGACCTTTCATCGTGGTCATTGTGCGACGACTTGTTTTCCTGCAGAGATTTAAAGGGCAAGCGTTTCTCTTTCAGCGGCTTTTAAATCGCTTTAAAACATGATTTGTGGGCAGGATTACGGAAGAACGACTTGCTTGATTTGAGTGAAGCTTGGTGTCAGGGGGTGGGATGAGCAGAGGAAGAACATACACAAAATGTGCATATGAATGATGGAAGCGGGTTTACGCATTATTGTTTACGAGATAGTGCATTTGGGGAATCGGCTTCGTGTTGTTTAGTCGCTCTGAGCAATAAATACATCGTCCTTTAACACACTGACCCATGTGAAACAGGAACGTCTGACTGTCTGTGAATGCACCGTTAGGAGGATCGATTTTTTTTTTGGTGTTGAAAATCCTTGAAAGTGTGAATTATCTCAGAGCTGGGCGTCAACTCCCGCATGTCAACGAGACGCAGGAACATGACACGGAAGCTGCTGTTCATTAGAGACAAGCCGGGTTATATAAGGCTGTGTGTGTGTGTGTGTGTGTGTGTGTGTGTGTGTGTGTGTGTGTGTGTGTGTGTGTTTGAGTGCATGTGACTCCCGGTGGATGGACATCTGCTGTCAGTTCAGATCAGTGTGTGTGTGTGTGTGTGTGTGTGTGTGTAGGTGTGTGTGTGTGTGTGTGTAGGTGTGTGTGTGTGTGTGTGACTCCCGGTGGATGGACATCTGCTGTCAGTTCAGATCTGTGGGTGAGTGTGTGTGTGTGTGTGTGTGTGTGTGTGTGTGTGTGTGTGTGTGTGTGTTTGAGTGCATGTGACTCCCGGTGGATGGACATCTGCTGTCAGTTTCAGATCTGTGTGTGTGTGTGTGTGTGTGTGTGTGTGTGTGTGTGTGTGTGTGTGTAGGTGTGTGTGTGTGTGTGTGTGTGTGTGTGTGTGTGTGTGTGTGTGTGTGTGTGTGTGTGTGTGACTCCCGGTGGATGGACATCTGCTGTCAGTTCAGATCTGTGTGTGTGTGTGTGTGTGTGTGTGTGTGTGTGTGTGTGTGTGTGTGTGTGTGTGTGTGTGTGTGTGTGACTCCCGGTGGATGGACATCTGCTGTCAGTTCAGATCTGTGGGTGAGTGTGTGTGTGTGTGTGTGTGTGTGTGTGTGTGTGTGTGTGTGTGTGTGTGTGTGTGTGTGTGTGTGTGTGTGTGTGTGTGTGTGTGTGTGTGTGTGTGTGTGTGTGTGTGTGTGTGTGTGTGTGTGTGTGTGTGTGTGTGTGTTTGAGTGCATGTGACTCCCGGTGGATGGACATCTGTTGTCAGTTCAGATCTGTCTGTGTGTGTGTGTGTGTGTGTGTGTGTGTGTGTGTGTGTGTGTGTGTGTGTGTGTGTGTGTGTGTGTGTGTGTGTGTGTGTGTGTGTGTGTGTGTGTGTGTGTGTGTGTGTGTGTGTGTGTGTGTGTGTGTGTGTGTGTGTGTGTGTGTGTGTGTGTGTGTGTGTGTGTGTGTGTGTGTGTGTGTGTGTGTGTGTGTGTGTGGCCTACTCTACTTGTGGGGACCTAAATCTGTCTACACAGTCACGTGTGGGGACTCGCCTCCCTCATGGGGACAAATTGGAGGTCCCCATGAGGGGGATCATTAATTTTAGGGTGAAGACTTGGTTAAGGTTAGGATAAGTCTCCAGGAAATGCATGTAAGCCAATGTAATGTCCCCTGAAGTGATGTATACATGGTATGTGTGTGTGTGTGTGTGTGTGTGTGTGTGTGTGTGTGTGTGTGTGTGTGTGTGTGTTGATGCTGGTGAACATCCTGCAGATAACACTTATCCCTGCTGCATCTGCATCGAGCCACAACGTCCAGAAGTGTGTGTGAGGGAGACGTCTTGGACAGAAATACATATATAAATATAATCCGGTCTGACGTTCAGGAAGCATCTTAGCATCGTTAGCTCATTCAAGGACATTTCTGTCATCAAGAGCAATTAGATGGAAACACAGACGATACTGTACGTCTTCAAAGCCTTAATGTGGTGGCCTTGGAGTACTCTGTCGGATGTTTCTAGAAGCCTCTGTGCTCCTGTTGTTATCAGTGTGTTGGTGGAGGCCCAGGGTTTACGCCGCCCTCTAACCAAATGCAGATGTTCCCTGCAAAATGTTAAAGCGATGCCAGAAGACAACATTTCTGTTCGTCAAAAACGGTATAATTCCTCCAGAAATCGGCTTTGTTTTGACGGAGCTCCGACGTCACGTTGTTGTTGACGTCCATCTTGTATACGAGCGCCATGTTCTCCAGATAATGTCTATATCTTATAAACAAGAGCTCGTCTTCAACTTTCTCCCTGCAGATACGTTTGCGCTGTGGACCAACACTATACACTGACGGGGAAGGGGGGCAGCAATAAAGATAACACCATTAAACAGTTACACAACATAACAGAAATAATATCGATAGCAGCGTCCCTAGCAACCACCTTGGTAACAATGAAAACGTTGTGTGGACACCATTTCCTGAAGTAATCTTCGTAATAACGAGCAAACTAAAGATCCACTGCACACACAATCTGAAATAACAACTCGTATTTCTCGCATCAAATGACATCAAAACGCATTTTAATCGCCAAACTAACTTTAAATAGGTATTTTACACCCAGAATAAAACGAAGTTCGGCCATGTTTTCTTTTTCTGCAGGGAGAAAGTTGCAGATCACGTGACAGAGACGAGCCATTGGAATGAATGGTGGAAAAAAACGTAGGGATCCTAAAATTTCAGAGGCGTTTTTGTAGAAATACTACGTCCTGCGTTGTGGACCAACGTAGTTATTACACGTTTTTTTGTGAGACTGGGTTGGTCTCTGGGACAACCTGTTCTTCCAATAGCAAACCAGAGGTAACTAAATACATCAATCATTATAAAACACATCATACATGATGTGTATGTTATTCTGAAATATTCATACACACGATGACTTTTAGACTTTTACTGTAACAAAGTATTTCTACACTCTGCTACTTCTACTTGTACTCAAGTACAAGATCTGAGTACTTCTACTTTTACTACAAGATCTGAGTACTTCTACTTTTACTCAAGTACAATATCTGAGTACTTCTACTTTTACTACAAGATCTGAGTACTTCTACTTTTACTCAAGTACAATATCTGAGTACTTCTACTTTTACTCAAGTACAAGATCTGAGTACTTCTACTTTTACTCAAGTACAAGATCTGAGTACTTCTACTTTTACTCAAGTACAAGATCTGAGTACTTCTACTTGTACTCAAGTACAAGATCTGAGTACTTCTACTTTTACTCAAGTACAAGATCTGAGTACTTCTACTTTTACTACAAGATCTGAGTACTTCTACTTTTACTCAAGTACAAGATCTGAGTACTTCTACTTTTACTCAAGTACAAGACCTGAGTACTTCCACTTTTACTCAAGTACAAGACCTGAGTACTTCTACTTTTACTCAAGTACAAGACCTGAGTACTTCTACTTTTACTCAAGTACAAGACCTGAGTACTTCCACTTTTACTCAAGTACAAGACCTGAGTACTTCTACTTTATTCTCTCCACTGGAATATCATAAAGTGTTCCGATGAAAGTATTGATATTGAAGTGACGGTATCTCACAGCTGATTGGTGCAGAGACCTCCTGCTGAGATCTATAGATCTACCTGTCAGGAAAACAGCAGGGGGATGCGGGGGTCATACATGGGAATAATTGATCGGGCTGTAACTAAGACAGAGCCAGTCGTCACGGCAACAGGTGAAACCCTGTGTCGTGATTGGCTGTGGGGATCAGATAGAGAGCGATGCTGCTTCTGAACTGGAGAACAGAGTGAAAGGAATGACTGTCTACGTGAGGAAAGCATTAAGGCATTACTTATCTCCAGAAGACCCTCCTCCACAGATTCTGGAGATAAGGGGGCTTTGAATGCTTTCCCATTAGCTTTGAGCATGTTAGGTATATGTATATGTATTTATATACAGTATATTGCTGCGGGGAGCGACCCTGAACGTTGCATTATTGGCTCCACAAAGAGCTGTTTGTCTGTTGATATGTGCAGTAAATAAGCTTCACGGTAAACAAGCAAAGAAAACGTTACAACAAGCTAAGCTACAATTGACCAGTTTTCCTCGAAGTGTAAAGCTTAAAGTAATCATTTCGTGTTTTAATCCGCTTGATTTAATGCAATTAAACTAATTAAATAACTGTAGACGGAAACATAGAACCGGATCAGAACTTAAAATAACCTCCGCCCTGTTGAGAAGTTAGAACAGATCAGAGGAAATGAAGTAGTGATTAAATCCTAAAATATCCATGCTTTGAATCTGTTTTTAGGAAGTTGCTTAATGTGATGGACATTGTGTTTTGGGAAAGTACGCAGCTGATCTAATCCTGCATGATCAATGATCGCATTCAGAAACCATAAGTGAATCAATTTATTTAATTTATTCTGGAGACTGGCAGGAAAATCTCTTTGCTTTACTGTCCTGACGTCAATAACCTTTGGAAGAATTGCAAGAATGCATATCTTAAAGCATATCTGAAATCCCTGTTCCCTCCCCCAAAAATAAGGATTACTGGACTGTTTTTAAAACATGTTGTGATTTGCAACCATAGCAACAAAAAGGCAGTACAAGTACTCTGTTAGGATTATAGAAAGATTACGATTTGGCTTTTGTTACGCAAGGGGTTTTCCTCGGGGGCAAATAGTTGCTCCAATAAAATAAATGCCATAATAACACAGTTATATAAATAAAACTGCCCTCAAGGTCCCTTATCTCTCCCAGCTGTGACTCATCGTGCTGCAGCTCGGGGACTTTGAGACGTGGTGACGCTCCCACGACTTTAACCTGGACTCAAATTCTCTCTCGATGGCTGTGAGCGAGCGTCCAATAAAACACAGGAATCCCAGAGTCAGCACTGAAGCCAGCTGGGTGTCGTGGAAGCTGCTCCTCGTGAACTGTGCCACGCTGGGGTTTTTACAGCTGTGTCTGTTTACATTATTCCTGCAATATCCTCTTCTTATATGGTAGCTAGTAGGCCTGGGAATCACCAGGCTCCCCACGATACCATACTATCGCCATACTTAAGCCACGATACCATACTATCGCCATACTTAAGCCACGATACCATACTATCGCCATACTTAAGCCACGATACCATACTATCGCCATACTTAAGCCACGATACGATCCTTAAGTCACGATACTATCGCGATACTTAAGCCACGATACCATACTATCGCGATACTTAAGCCACGATACCATACTATCGCGATACTTAAGCCACGATACCATACTATCGCGATACTTAAGCCACGATACCATACTATCGCCATACTTAAGCCACGATACCATACTATCGCGATACTTAAGCCACGATACCATACTATCGCGATACTTAAGCCACGATACCATACTATCGCGATACTTAAGCCACGATACCATACTATCGCAATACTTAAGCCACGATACCATACTATCGCGATACTTAAGCCACGATACCATACTATCGCCATACTTAAGCCACGATACCATACTATCGCGATACTTAAGCCACGATACCATACTATCGCAATACTTAAGCCACGATACCATACTATCGCGATACTTAAGCCACGATACCATCCTATCGCCATACTTAAGCCACGATAC
This sequence comes from Chaenocephalus aceratus, assembly GCA_023974075.1. Taxonomy (NCBI): domain Eukaryota; kingdom Metazoa; phylum Chordata; class Actinopteri; order Perciformes; family Channichthyidae; genus Chaenocephalus; species Chaenocephalus aceratus. Next base: position 15,555 of record JAMFTG010001449.1, on the reverse strand, counting down.
CATACTATCGCGATACTTAAGCCACGATACCATACTATCGCCATACTTAAGCCACGATACCATACTATCGCAATACTTAAGCCACGATACCATACTATCGCCATACTTAAGCCACGATACGATCCTTAAGCCACGATACCATACTATCGCAATACTTAAGCCACGATACGATCCTTAAGTCACGATACTATCGCGATACTTAAGCCACGATACCATACTATCGCGATACTTAAGCCACGATACCATACTATCGCAATACTTAAGCCACGATACCATACTATCGCCATACTTAAGCCACGATACCATACTATCGCCATACTTAAGCCACGATACCATACTATCGCCATACTTAAGCCACGATACCATACTATCGCCATACTTAAGCCACGATACCATACTATCGCAATACTTAAGCCACGATACCATACTATCGCCATACTTAAGCCACGATACCATACTATCGCCATACTTAAACCACGATACGATACTATCGCAATACTTAAGCCACGATACGATACTATCGCCATACTTAAGCTACGATACGATACTATCGCCATACTTAAGCCACGATACGATACTATCGCAATACTTAAGCCACGATACGATACTATCGCCATACTTAAGCCATGCTACGATACTATCGCAATACTTAAGCCACGATACGATACTATCGCAATACTTAAGTCACAATACTTAAGTCACGATACGATACTATCGCCATACTTAAGCCACGATACGATACTATCGCAATACTTAAGCCACGATACGATACTATCGCAATACTTAAGTCACAATACTTAAGTCACGATACGATACTATCGCCATACTTAAGCCACGATACGATACTATCGCCATACTTAAGCCACGATACGATACTATCGCGATACTTAAGCCACGATATGATACTATCGCAATACTTAAGCCACGATACGATACTATCGCCATACTTAAGCCACGATACAATACTATCGCCATACTTAAGCCACGATACGATCCTTAAGTCACGATACGATACTATCGCGATACTTATGCCACGATACGATCCTTAAGTCACGATACGATACTATCGCGATACTTATGCCACGATACGATCCTTAAGTCACGATACGATACAATCGTGATACTTAAGCCACGATACGATACTATCGCGATACTTAAGCCACGATACCATACTATCGCGATACTTAAGCCACGATATCATACTATCGCGATACTTAAGCCACGATACCATACTATCGCCATACTTAAGCCACGATACCATACTATCGCGATACTTAAGCCACGATACCATACTATCGCCATACTTAAGCCACGATACCATACTATCGCCATACTTAAGCCACGATACCATACTATCGCCATACTTAAGCCACGATACCATACTATCGCCATACTTAAGCCACGATACCATACTATCGCGATACTTAAGCCACGATACCATACTATCGCAATACTTAAGCCACGATACCATACTATCGCCATACTTAAGCCACGATACCATACTATCGCGATACTTAAGCCACGATACCATACTATCGCAATACTTAAGCCACGATACCATACTATCGCCATACTTAAGCCACGATACCATACTATCGCAATACTTAAGCCACGATACCATACTATCGCCATACTTAAGCCACGATACCATACTATCGCCATACTTAAGCCACGATACGATCCTTAAGCCACGATACCATACTATCGCAATACTTAAGCCACGATACGATCCTTAAGTCACGATACTATCGCGATACTTAAGCCACGATACCATACTATCGCGATACTTAAGCCACGATACCATACTATCGCAATACTTAAGCCACGATACCATACTATCGCCATACTTAAGCCACGATACCATACTATCGCCATACTTAAGCCACGATACCATACTATCGCCATACTTAAGCCACGATACCATACTATCGCCATACTTAAGCCACGATACCATACTATCGCAATACTTAAGCCACGATACCATACTATCGCCATACTTAAGCCACGATACCATACTATCGCCATACTATCGCCATACTTAAACCACGATACGATACTATCGCAATACTTAAGCCACGATACGATACTATCGCCATACTTAAGCTACGATACGATACTATCGCCATACTTAAGCCACGATACGATACTATCGCAATACTTAAGCCACGATACGATACTATCGCCATACTTAAGCCATGCTACGATACTATCGCAATACTTAAGCCACGATACGATACTATCGCAATACTTAAGTCACAATACTTAAGTCACGATACGATACTATCGCCATACTTAAGCCACGATACGATACTATCGCAATACTTAAGCCACGATACGATACTATCGCAATACTTAAGTCACAATACTTAAGTCACGATACGATACTATCGCCATACTTAAGCCACGATACGATACTATCGCCATACTTAAGCCACGATACGATACTATCGCGATACTTAAGCCACGATATGATACTATCGCAATACTTAAGCCACGATACGATACTATCGCCATACTTAAGCCACGATACAATACTATCGCCATACTTAAGCCACGATACGATCCTTAAGTCACGATACGATACTATCGCGATACTTATGCCACGATACGATCCTTAAGTCACGATACGATACTATCGCGATACTTATGCCACGATACGATCCTTAAGTCACGATACGATACAATCGTGATACTTAAGCCACGATACGATACTATCGCAATACTTAAGCCACGATACGATACTATCGCCATACTTAAGCCACGATACGATACTATCGCCATACTTAAGCCACGATACGATACTATCGCAATACTTAAGCCACGATACGATACTATCGCCATACTTAAGCTACGATACGATACTATCGCCATACTTAAGCCACGATACGATACTATCGCAATACTTAAGCCACGATACGATACTATCGCCATACTTAAGCCACGCTACGATACTATCGCAATACTTAAGCCACGATACGATACTATCGCAATACTTAAGTCACAATACTTAAGTCACGATACGATACTATCGCCATACTTAAGCCACGATACGATACTATCGCCATACTTAAGCCACGATACGATACTATCGCGATACTTAAGCCACGATACGATACTATCGCAATACTTAAGCCACGATACGATACTATCGCAATACTTAAGTCACAATACTTAAGTCACGATACGATACTATCGCCATACTTAAGCCACGATACGATACTATCGCCATACTTAAGCCACGATACGATACTATCGCGATACTTAAGCCACGATACGATACTATCGCAATACTTAAGCCACGATACGATACTATCGCCATACTTAAGCCACGATACAATACTATCGCCATACTTAAGCCACGATACGATCCTTAAGTCACGATACGATACTATCGCGATACTTATGCCACGATACGATCCTTAAGTCACGATACGATACTATCGCGATACTTATGCCACGATACGATCCTTAAGTCACGATACGATACAATCGTGATACTTAAGTCACGATACGATACTATCACGATACTTAAGCCACGATACGATACTATCGCCATACTTAAGCCATGATACGATCCTTAAGTCACGATACGATACTATCGCGATACTTAAGCCACGATACGATAGTATTACGATACGATAGTATTACGATACGATACTATCGCGATACTTATGCCACGATACGATCCTTAAGTCACGATACGATACAATCGTGATACTTAAGTCACGATACGATACTATCACGATACTTAAGCCACGATACGATACTATCGCCATACTTAAGCCATGATACGATCCTTAAGTCACGATACGATACTATCACGATACTTAAGCCACGATACGATACTATCGCCATACTTAAGCCACGATACGATCCTTAAGCCACAATACCATACTATCGCGATACGTAAGCCACGATACGATAGTATTACGATACGATAGTATTACGATACGATATATTGCGATATTGCAAATCCCATGGGCCATGTCCGTCTTCCCTTCCTGGTTAAAACATTTGCCATATGAATAGTTTGTGTGAATAACCCAATGTGTGTTCTTTGAACCTGAAAAGGAGATGTTTTGATCGTAAACACGTCTTAACTTCCTGTTTTACATAGACATGCTTTGCGCTGTTAGCAGGAAGCTACTGTTCCCAAAGCAACAACTTGACGGAGAAAAAGAACGGAGATAAAGTACAGATATTAACGGAGATATCAACATTTAAATACGGCGATATCGAAAGATAACGTTTACATTAAAGTGTTAGCAAGAGGCTCAAAGTTAGTGTTGACTGGACACATGTGGTTTGTGTCTTCGCTTATTTACTGTATTATAACTAACTATTTGGAGTTCACTTGTTTCACGGTATTCCAAAGTAATGCTCATATGGATGTAGCTTAAATGTATTTGTTGTTTTGTGTCTTTGTGGAACTCTTACGTTGGTTTGTAGCTTTCAATAAACCCTTTGTGTCTTTGAAGAACGCCCCGAAGACACGCAGAGCACCTGACCGGAGGTAGAGAAGTTTTAAAATAACACGTAAACAGAAGCATGTGATGCTGCTTCTCCTTCAGGGTGAGATCCAGAACATCCTGCAGTATATTGACCGTTCTGAAGGAATATACTCTCTACTGCTGCAGAACGGGAGGATCAGAACGTTTTCTCGTACTTTCTTTGCAGATGTCATGAAGTGGAGAGGTCAGCTGATAAAAGCCTGGTCTCTAATCTGTTGTAGGATCCATGCAGGGATTGTTATTGCTGATGAGGGTCTGCTGTCGTTTGTGACGTGCTTCCCCTCTTAGGAGCAGACTTTAAATACTCTAAGCCAGGGGTGGCCAACCAGTCAGAGGTTAAGAGCCACATTTGTTCTATGTTACTGCAAAGAGCCACATCAAACACACCGTCACTGATACCGCTTGTTTCAGTTTTCTGGAGACAAGATTTCAACCACGTCACTGATGCATTTGTGTGGCATTGGGATATGTATTTTTTAAATCCTCTGGAGCAGAGAGGAGCTGTGGATTATTGTTATTGATTATTGCATCAGGGTTTCTTAGGTTCCAAAACACTAAACTCACAACTTCAAATGAAAGCGTTTAGTTTATTTAATAAAAGAGCAGATGTTCAATGTGAAAAGTGACAGTAGTTATAGATTATTTGCAATTTGGTGCTATATATATTTAAAAAAAAATTATATATATATATTTTGTAAACACCTTGAATTTCAGGGGGGGCGCGGGGCTCCGTTGGCGGGGCGCAGCGCCCCTCCAAGACAATGGGAGGGGAAACACTGGATAGTGTTTAATCAACGATTGGTTTTCCCCCCCTCAAAGGTGATTGGGTCACTGCATTGCAGGTATTATTGTGATTGGCTCTTGGGCCACAAATTACGTCAGAATGATCAGCATTCAATACTTAACAGACCTACTAAATATCAGGTTCAACTGTCAGGAGTAGTGTTGTCACGATACCAACATTTTGGTTTCCATACCAAGTCAAGAATTGCGATTCCTTTTCGATACTTTTCTTAAAAAAAGGGAAACAGTCTTAAATGTAATTATTGTGCTTTATTTCACACCAGAACCAGAACACAAACTTTTAAACAATGAGAACAATGAATAAAATAAATGACAAGAATTCGTATTAAATCAAATTAATACATTTCTGACAGACGGGCCTCGTGGTGTCCGTAGGCTTGCCCTCACTGTCAGAGATATCGCTAAAATACTTCCAAATTTCGCTTCTGGCGTCTTTTTTGTCAACAAGCCGAGAAGCAGCGGCAGTTGCACTCCCACTGGCAGCCATGCTTCTCGTTTTCTCACATGCTCTGGCAGCTAGCGCGTGCACGAGAGAGGGGCGGGACTTAGAGCGTGCACGAGAGAGGGGAGGGACTTAGAGCGCGCACGAGAGAGGGGAGGGACTTGGAGCGTGGTTGAGAGGGGAGGGACTGCAGGCACGTCTGCAGTGCAGGGAGTGGAAGCAGAGCGCTGAACACAGACGGCTCTTATTAAAACGGCGCTTTCTCACTGGAGTACTTTTCCCCCGTCATTCTTAAAGTACCAATACTAATGAAACGGATGAATCGTAACGTTTTTAACGGCAGGGTATCGCGGTATACCTTTCAAGTATCGGTACACCGTGCAACACTAGTCAGGAGTCAGTGTCTCTCCCCCAAACTCACACATATAAAATTCAATATGAACTGAAGAGCCGCATGAAACTAGGCAAAGAGCCGCATGCGGCTCGAGAGCCGCGGGTTGGCCACCCCTGCTCTAAGCTCTCGTATGACTTCGTGACTCTAAACCAGTGTTTCTCAAACTTTTTCATAACCAATAAAAAAACACTCGCGGACCACCTAACTCCACAAATATCCAAAAACACATCGTTTTTTACAAATCGCCTGAAAATGGTACAAACAAGTGGCCACATGTAGATGAAGGTGTTTATCTGGGCTGTATCATGCAATCGAAAGTTAAACTTAAGCTCGCTCCATTGCGGAGATATTCCCGCGAGAGTGCGGAAAACTTAAATTTATTTATTTATTTCAAATGTGACATTTTACCAATATACTCACGGACCACTAGGGGCGCTCATGGACCACCAGTAGTCCGCGGACCACACTTTGAGAAGCACTGCTCTAAACGGCACGTCCACACAGCAGCTTTAAACAAATCTTCCACCGCTTCCAACGCTTCTCTGCCCATTGACGTCACTTTGCCTCGCTTTTTCCCGAACTGCATTGTGGGAGAGCGAAGCAAAGATTTCCAGGATTTCCAGGATTCAAAAGTTGAGCAATGTTCAACTTTTGAAGCTGAGCTGGAAGCGTCAGCCAATCAAACACGTTTATGCAAATCTGACAGTACAAGCGCTAGCCAATCAAACCGCGTGTAAGCTGGGAGAACCAGACCGCAGTTCATTTCCTCATATTCCAAACGAGAAGTTACGGTAGCAAATCACCCGGTTCTTTACGACCTGAACTATTACCGGGATACAAACCGGAGGAACCAGCATGGAGGGAGGAGGCAGAGACAGTGGGGGAAACTGGTAGGTTTCCGCCTGTGTGGGGAGTTTATATATATATATATTGCTCGCATAAAATCCCCGGGGTTTTTTGCTTTGTATGTCGGGGGCGGGAGATTCATGTGATTGGTTGTTCGTCGCGTTGCTCGCAAAAAATCCCCAAGCTGTCAGACACGCCCAGCTCCAAGACTTTCAAGATGTTTCAAAGCTGCTGTGTGGACGTACCGTTAAGAAGCGAAGCAGGGCGCTTTATTGTTTTGTGTGTGCTGTGGACGAGGACACGTGTTGCTTCAGTGGAAGTCTGTGACGTTTATGCAACAGTATGTTATTATCAGGACGAACACATCGTACGTGATAGGCTAAGGGGCGGGACATCTCTAAGCAGCTTCCCACTCCCACAATGAGCAGAGGAGAGCCCCTTTAATTTACTTCCTTCCCCCCTGAACAATACCATGCCTTTACAGAAAGCTTCTCCTCCTATAGTCCTGCCCCGCCCTGCAGACTCCTCCAGATGCCCCCCGCCCCGCAGACTCCTCCAGATGCCCCCCGCCCCGCCCTGCAGACACCTCCAGATGCCCCCCGCCCCGCCCCGCAGACTCCTCCAGATGCCCCCCGCCCCGCCCCGCCCCGCAGACTCCTCCAGATGCCCCCCGCCCTGCAGACTCCTCCAGATGCCCCCCGCCCCGCCCTGCAGACACCTCCAGATGCCCCCCGCCCTGCAGACTCCTCCAGATGCCCCCCGCCCGCCCGCCCGCCCGCCCGCCCTGCAGACTCCTCCAGATGCCCCCCGCCCCGCCCTGCAGACTCCTCCAGATGCCCCCCACCCGCCCTGCAGACTCCTCCAGATGCCCCCCGCCCCGCCCTGCAGACTCCTCCAGATGCCCCCCGCCCGCCCTGCAGACTCCTCCAGATGCCCCCCGCCCTGCAGACTCCTCCAGATGCCCCCCGCCCCGCCCTGCAGACTCCTCCAGATGCCCCCCGCCCGCCCTGCAGACTCCTCCAGATGCCCCCCGCCCCGCCCTGCAGACACCTCCAGATGCCCCCCGCCCGCCCTGCAGACTCCTCCAGATGCCCCCCGCCCCGCCCTGCAGACACCTCCAGATGCCCCCCGCCCGCCCTGCAGACTCCTCCAGATGCCCCCCGCCCCGCCCTGCAGACTCCTCCAGATGCCCCCCGCCCGCCCTGCAGACTCCTCCAGATGCCCCCCGCCCCGCCCTGCAGACTCCTCCAGATGCCCCCCGCCCGCCCTGCAGATCCTCCAGATGCCCCCCGCCCGCCCTGCAGACTCCTCCAGATGCCCCCGCCCGCCCGCCCGCCCGCCCGCCCTGCAGACTCCTCCAGATGCCCCCCGCCCGCCCTGCAGACTCCTCCAGATGCCCCCCACCGCCCTGCAGACTCCTCCAGATGCCCCCCGACCCCGCCCTGCAGACTCCTCCAGATGCCCCCCGCCCGCCCTGCAGACTCCTCCAGATGCCCCCCGCCCCGCCCTGCAGACTCCTCCAGATGCCCCCCGCCCTGCAGACTCCTCCAGATGCCCCCCGCCCTGCAGACTCCTCCAGATGCCCCCCGCCCTGCAGAATCCTCCAGATGCCCCCGCCCGCCTTGCAGACTCCTCCAGATGCCCCCCCGCCCTGCAGACTCCTCCAGATGCCCCCCGCCCCGCCCTGCAGGACTCCTCCAGATGCCCCCCGCCCTGCAGACTCCTCCCGATGCCCCCCGCCCTGCAGACTCCTCCAGATGCCCCCCGCCCCGCCCTGCAGACTCCTCCAGATGCCCCCCGCCCTGCAGACTCCTCCCGATGCCCCCCGCCCTGCAGACTCCTCCAGATGCCAGATGGACGTTTAGATGCTGGATCTCAGAGCAGACAGGAAATTAAAAGCTCTGCAGAAAACCAAGCAAGAGCGAGGGTCGTTGGGTCCTCCGTGAGGTTCTTCTAGCGGATGAAATGGTTTAAGTCATAAAACCAGAACCATATGTGTGTTGCACGAGATGCTTGATTTGACAAGTCATGACCCGCTTTAATATCGCTTACATCTCAAAGTATGTCTTTATTCTTTGAGAGGGAACGGACTGTACTTAAAAATCTCTGTGAGGGCCTAAGATATTCTACAAAATAATATTTAAAAACATTAAAACAAATTATATATTTTTTTATATATTTTTTTAGTTATATTTTTCATTAGTTTGACCAAAATAACTTGATTTAATTGTATTTAAAATAACATTTCCAAAGAAATAAATCTTTCGAATCTGCCTATTCAGTTTCTGTTGGAATGTGAAGGGTTACATGAAAGAAGCTCGTCTCTGCGAGTTACTGTGAAGAGAGGAGCTGATTGGACGGCCAGCTGTGAACTCACGGAGGGTCGCTATGGTAACTGAACGAGAGAGTAATGTCAAATGACAGTACAATTGACCAATCATATCTTCCCTCTCTGGGTGGGTGTTATTATCGCGGACTTTATGACAAGTTCCGCCCGCTGTCAAACTTTTCTTGTTTCCATAGCAACAACAGCTTCCTGTCAACAGCGTTAATTCGCCTTCAAAATAAAAGCATGCCAAATTACACTTAAGATTTTCGCTGCATACAACTGCAGCGAAAGTAACAAACACAAGGCAATATCCTTTTCAATTTCAAAGAACACAAATAGGGTTATTTACAGGTGTTGTTTTGTGTGGTGGAGGGTCGCTTTCATTGATGCCTTTTGCACCCCGGGCAAGGCCGGATTAGTACCTCCAGGGGCCCCTGGGCACTGAGCGATCATGGGCCCCCCCCCCAACCCACGTACCAACAAGTAACACCACGCCTACCCAATCCTACCAACATGACCAATATTTAAAATGTTCAGTCAATCTGGCATGTCAAATCGCACACCTATTTGTCAAAAGCAGGGTCCTGAGAGACACAGGGAACTTCCGATGAACTCGAACCTTCACCCTGCTCTGTGACGTCCTCGTCAGGCTCGTCTTCATCTTTTTCCTCCTCTTCTACCCGCTGCTGCGTTAGCATGCTAGGTTCAAGGCTAACATTGCTCGCTAGCTCAACAACATCCTCCATGACCGCCGCCACTGCTCCTTGTGGTTGTTGCTGGCCTATTTCGTCACTTTTTGCTTTTTTGAAAAAGCAATTTATTGTTGGAATTTTTTTAATGCAGCCGCCACTCTCTCTTCTTTTTCTTTCTTTTCGCAGCCCCGCTGGGCGTTTGGCTACCGGCACCATCCATGATTTCTGCTCACGTGACAAAATGTGACATGAGTGAGGGTGGGGCTGTGAGTCGGCTATACACCGCCGCCGCGTAGTAATAAAGTTGAGCGCATACATAGTGAGACCTACAGTACAGAGACGGTTTAGAAAATATATTAATTTGACCCTATAGAAAAGCTGTGTTATTTATAGCGAAGAGTGAGTGTCATTTAAAACAATCTATGATGAGTGAGGTTGTGCCCGAAAAAAATAAATAATAATAAAAAATCTTGTCACTGAGGGCCCTCTTTGCTCAAGGGCCCCTGGGCACCAGGTTGCCCATATGGTTAATCCGGCCTTGACCCCGGGCCGTTGTTTTGATATTCGGCTGAAGCATACGCTGTGACGTAACAACTCGAGGGAAGGGGTGGGGGTCAGAGGGCCTAGGTATAGAAGTCACGGCTCGCCACTGATCAAACCGCAGCAGCTCTTATGATCCTGCAGTCTACGACGCCTTCTTCAACAAAGCCTTACAGTGACGTCTTTAAACCCTCCGTGCAATATCTTTTAATCCTGTAATCGGTGTGTATTCCCAGTTTTCCTTGACCTCCCGCCCTCACATACCGCACATGCGCAGTCCGTGTGACTGCTCTGATCTCATTATAGTAGCTTTAGCCCATCCTCTTCCTCGCCGTGGATCCAGCATGTCCAAATGCTTTCATATCAATATGTGTCTAATCACGCCTCGTGTTCCAGAATTGGACAAAGTGATAATTGGCGTGAGGCCTTTAATAACTCTCCACTGCTTTGATGATGACGGGGGGGGGGGGGGGGGGGGGTGTAATTGAAGGACTGCATGCTCTCTTTGGGAGAAGAGGCTCGTTGTTGGTGCAGCAGAGGGGCGATTTGATGGTGATGAGGGTGTGGCGTGTCTCATGACGGCAGGAAGCGTCGCTGCTGCTGCAGGGCGATCACATGGCCGTCAAATAGATCGTCTCTATCACATGGAGACTAGTGTGTGTTCATATGACCTGCAAACACACACTGATGCATCATGGGAGAGAGAAATGAAGCACGCTTTACTCGCACTTGGATTAGAACTGTTTATGTTTTCTGTTTCTGATTTGATGTAAAGCGTCAGGAAAATCCAATGTATTATTATTATTATAAAAACACCTAAATCGCATTGATATTGAAAGCCTTCTCTGCACACAGCTGCTCTCACGTGGCGACGTTATTCTGTCATGTGATCATATTAGTCCCTTGAGAATGGATTTGTAATTGTAGAAGTGTTTGCAATGTTTCCTCTGCAAGATACAGTCTGTCTACTGACGTGTGTGTGTGTGTGTGTGTGTGTTCTAGCATTACTATACTTGTGGGGACCTAAATCTGTTTACACAGTCACATGTGGGGACTCGCCTCCCTAAGGTTTAGGATTAGGGTTAGGCATGTGTTGGTTAAGGTTAGGATAAGTCTCCAGGAAATGCATGTAAGTCAATGTAATATCCCCTGAAGTGATGTATACACGGTATCAATTCAATTCAATTCAAAACCTTTATTCATCCAGGTGAAATCCCATTGAGACAGTAGGTTCCACAAGAAGACATAAAAACATAAACAACAGAACAACAAAAGGACATCATACAGCAGAATGTACAGGGATTACAATGTACATATCTATCCACATGTACAGGTACCAACAGCATCTGAGTGAGCAGCATCCAACCGAGCTTTAAAAACATGTAGTGGTACTAGCTTGGTAATTTTCCATTCTTTTTGCAGACGGTTCGAAGTTAGTGGAGCTGCACGTCTAAAAGCTGTCGTCCCTAAGACAGTCCGAGCACTTGGCACATTTAATAAAACCACAGCATGCGATCTCAGGCAATACGTACTTTCAATTCGCCGAGAGATCAGGGAGCAGATATAAGATGGTAGTTTATCCAACATGGCTTTGTAAATGAAAAAGTACCAGTGACTGATCCTCTGTGTGTGTGTGTGTGTGTGTGTGTGTGTGTGTGTGTGTGTGCGTGTGTGTGTGTGTGTGTAGGATGCTGTGGCTGCTCCTCTTTCTGCTTCCTTCGTTCTGCGACGGCCGGATCGCGGCACAAGGAGTCGCTCATAAAAACCCAAACAGCTCCGGTGAGTCCGTGGTGTATTAATGGAACCTCTGGGCTTTTTAAAAGTATTTCTTTTAGTATTTTATAGGATTTATTTTTCACTTTTTTGTACAGTATTTTCCTTCATATCTTTCTGTCTTTATTGTATCTACACTGAACAAAAATATAAACGCAACACTTTTGTTTTTTCTCCCATTTTTCATGAGATGAACTCAAAGATCTAAAACATTTTCTATAAACACAAAATAACCATTTCTCTCAAATATTGTTCACAAATCTGAAAGAATCTGTGATAGTGAGCACTTCTCCTTTGCCGAGATAATCCATCCCACCTCACAGGTGTGGCATATCAAGATGCTGATTAGACAGCATGATTAAGAAGAAGAAGAAGAAGAAGATGGACCTTTATTAATCCCCCGAGGGGGAAATTCAGTTTCCACTCTGTCGTACACACACATGCGTTTTTTACAGGTCATACAGTACACACTTTTTAGAACATACAAATACACACGCAGTTATATGCACACATGCACATGCAGTTGAGAGGTCAGAGCGGAGGCAGCCAGTCTAGCCGGCGCCAGTGAGCAGTTGGGGGTTAGGTGCCTTGCTCAAGGGCACTTCGGCAGTGGCCCAGGAGGTGACCTGGCCCCTCTCCAGTACCAGTCCACACTCCGTATTTGTTGGTCCTATCGGGACGTGAATCGGCGACCCTTCGGTCCAAAGTCCAATCCCATTCAGACTGAGCCACTCCCGCCCCTATTATTGCACAGGTGTGCCTTAGGCTGGCCACAATAAAAGGCCACTCTGAAACGTGCAGTTTTGCTTTATTGGGGGGGGTCTGGGGGGGTCCGAAAACCAGGCAGTATCTGGTGTGAGGGGTAGGGTTAGGGTTAGGGGTAGGGTTAGGGTAATGTTGTGAATCGAGTGGCCTGTGTTCGTCGTCCATAACATACGCCTGCCCATACAATAACCCCACCACCACCATGGGCCACTCGATTCACAACATCACCCTACCCCTACCCCTACCCCTACCCCTACCCCTCACACCAGATACTGCCTGGTTTTCGGACCCCCCCAGACCCCCCCAATAAAGCAAAACTGCACGTTTCAGAGTGGCCTTCTATGGTGGCCAGCCTAAAGCACACCTGTGCAATAATCATGCTGTCTAATCAGCATCTTGATATGCCACACCTGTGAGGTGGGATGGATTATCTCGGCAAAGGAGAAGTGCTCACTATCACACATTCTTTCAGATTTGTGAACAATATTTGAGAGAAATGGTTATTTTGTGTTATAGAAAATGTTTTAGATCTTTGAGTTCATCTCATGAAAAATGGGAGCAAGTGTTGCGTTTATATTTGTGTTCAGTGTATATTCATGCATCTTGATTTATGTCATTTGCCCTTGATATATTTAAGTTATGCATCAAAGCAGACAAACAAAAATACACGAATAATCTAAAAATAATGGGGTTTTTAAACGTATTTTTTTATATATATATTTTCTTTTTATATTTATTGAATTTCATTTTCTCCTCTAAATATTTGTACAGTATTCTTACATTTCCTTCTGTTGTTTATCCGTCTTCCGTATGTTGTAGTTTTTCTTTACTCAATAGGATGTTTCTTTGAAATATTAAGTCGTATTTTTAATCGACTTTTTTTTGTTTTCAACCTATTTTTTGTGTTTTTTCTTATTTTCTCAGACATTTTCTGGATAGTTTTCCTGTGTGTTCTTGAATAGATGTTCCTCTATAGGCCCTGGTGACGTGTCCCTGCCTCTCACGGTGTAAGTGGCCCCCAGACTAGCCCCCCCCCTCTTCAGATGCAGTAATTGCTCTGCAGGAGTGCATTATTCTCTCTTTCTGAGAAGCGTTTTGAGCTCCTTACAGTGAACACAGCCGGCCTCTGTGTGCCTCACATTCCCTCCTGGACTAATCTCCCCGACAGGAAGTCCTGCCGCCGCTCGATGTGTGGCGTGTAGGAGGATCGTTCACCTGTATCAACGTTTCTTTCTTTAGTCCATTCTTTTCTTTTGTAATTCAAATGTAATAGAATTTTTCATTCAGAACAAAGATACTTCCGATCAGTCCAGTTAAATTAAAAAGGTTTCCTGACTGATGCACCTGTACCTGAACACACCTGTTCTTCTCACTCTCCTCTTTTCTCCCTCAGTGCACGTGAAGTCTCGGCCTCACATCTACTTCTGCCGCTCGCCCAACATGGAGGACTTCAGCTGCTGGTGGCGCCCGCTGGAGAACCTGACGGAGGAAGTGTCCTACGTCCTCACATACTCCAAAGAGTACGTGAAAAACATTTTAAATCCTGACATCTGAAGCCTGGAACCATCTCTCATTATGTAAGATAGAAGTCACTTAACGATCCGATTGACTTTAGAGGAGATTAAACCATTGTAGCTTCACATTCTCATATTTAAAGACCTCAGCTGTAAATTAAAAGAAATGACCTTAAATGATCTGGAGCAATATGGAAAGCGGCCTCCCATCAAAGCAGACCGGCGCTTCTGGGTCGTATCGATTTTAAACCATGTCACGCTCCACCACCTCAGCGAGAAGCTATTTAACACGTCGATATTTCTGCCCCTGAACGCCTCACGTGGCGTCGCCCCGTGCAAACACGTCGGAGGAGAAATCAGGACACGTTTGATTTCTGACGGCAATCTGCATTCAGGTGATAAGGAAAGGTCAGAAACAACCGCAGATAAAAGGCAATTAAAGTGATAACGATCAGTTAACGACCGTAAAGGCCGCGGGTCTGGTTCCGATCAGCCAACACGTTAGATTTAATATAAACATGCCGCAGTCATTTAACTATAAGATGTGCAGAAAGTAAAAGTGTGTCTCATGGCATGTTTTCATTTCAGCTTCTCATGCTGCAGCGATGTGGCCTTTGCATCCCGATAGAGCTGGAGCTAATCAATATTTAAATTAACCTACATGGGAAATAAGAAGTGGGAACATTTGCTTCATATCAGCAACAAAACTGGGGTGTTAGAGCTAGAATTTGACACGAAACCAATCATTTCTGACGGCTTCTCACGCTAAATTGAAATGACAATGTGAAAGGTGAAATGAGAGATTGTTAGAGAACTCTCACTCGTCCCCGTCTTGAGCTTCAATCTCAGGAACCATGTGTCTGTGATCCTCTCCAGAATGGAAGTAGTCATCACATACAGAGCAGCAACGAGTTCCTGAACAGTGTCCTTCACATGCTACGACTA